>CM038144.1:2863385-3018385 GCA_021437245.1 Aegilops speltoides
TGTCTTGGTCGTCAAGACTCGCAGTTTTGGCCGATTATAGCCCGTTTCGGGTATTATCACTCGCCGCTTTTGGGTCCCGGAGTGATTTCCACGATTAACGAACCCCGGGGTGTGTATACGTGTCGGTCATCAACACTCACATGTTTGGCCGATTCAGGCCCGTTTCGTGGACTATTACCCACCGTTCTAGGGTCCCAAAGCAATTTCCATGGTTGTCGAACCCCAAGGTGCGCTTACGTGTCGGTCATCAACACTCACAGTTTTGGCTGATTTGGGCCCGTTTCATGGACTATTACTCACTATTTTGGGGTCCCGGAGTGATTTCCACGATTAACAAACCCCGGGGTGCGTTTACATGTCGGTCATCAACAATCACAGTTTTGCCCGATTCTGGCCCGTTTCGTGGACTATTACTCACTGTTTTGGGGTCCCGAAATTATTTACATGATTAACGAACCCTGGGGTGCGTTTACGTGTCGGTCATCAACACTCGCGGTTTTTCTCGATTCTGAGCCGTTTCGTGGACTATTACTCACCATTTTGGGGTCCCAAAGAGATTTCCATAGTTGTTAAACCCAAAGGTGCGCATACGTGACGGTCATCAACATTCATAGATTAGGCCGATTCTGGCCCGTTTCGTTGACTATTACTCACTGTTTTGTGGTCCCGGAGTGATTTCCACAATCAGCGAACATTGGGTGCGTTTATGTGTCGGTCGTGAACACTCACAGTTATGGACGATTCTGGCCCATTTTATGAACTATTACTCACCGTTTTGGGGTCTCGGGGTGATTTTCTATGATTAATGAACCCGTTGTGCATTTTCGTGTCGGTCATCAACACTCACCGTTTTGGCCGATTCAGACCCGTTTCGTGGACTATTACTCACCGTTTTGGGGTCCCAAAGTGATTTCCATGGTTGTCGAACCCCAAGGTGTGCTTACCTGTCGGTCATCAACACTCACAATTTTGGTCGATTCTGGCCGGTTTCATGGACTATTACTCATAGTTTTGGGGTCCTGTAGCTAGTTATTTCCATGATTTAGGAATCCCGGTGTGCGATTACGTGTCGGTCATCAACACTCACCGTTTTGGCCGATTCTGACCCGTTTCGTGGACTATTACTCACCGTTTTGGGGTCCCAAAGTGATTTCCATGGTTGTCGAACCCCAAGGTGTGCTTACCTGTCGGTTATCAACACTCACAGTTTTGGTCGATTCTGGCCGGTTTCGTGGACTATTACTCACAGTTTTGGGTTCATGTAGTGATTTCCATGATTAAGGAATCCCGGTGTGCGTTTCCATGATCATCAACACTAAAAGTTTTGGCCGATTCAGACCCGTTTCGTGGACTATTACTCACTGTTTTGGGGTCCCAAAGCGATTTCCATGGTTGTCGAACCCCAAGGTGTGCTTATGTCTTGGTCGTCAAGACTCGCAGTGTTGGCCGATTATAGCCCGTTTCGGGTATTATCACTCGCTGCTTTTGGGTCCCGGAGTGATTTCCACGATTAACGAACCCCGGGGTGTGTATACGTGTCGGTCATCAACACTCACATGTTTGGCCGATTCAGGCCCGTTTCGTGGACTATTACTCACTGTTTTGGGGTCCCAAAATTATTTACATTATTAACGAACCCTGGGGTGCGTTTACGTGTCGGTGATCAACACTCGCGGTTTTTGTCGATTCTGAGCCGTTTCGTGGACTATTACTCACCATTTTGGGGTCCCGAAGAGATTTCCATAGTTTATAAACCCCAAGGTGCGCATACGTGACTGTCATCAACATTCCTAGATTAGGCCGATTCTGGCCCG
Source organism: Aegilops speltoides (assembly GCA_021437245.1). Classification (NCBI taxonomy): domain Eukaryota; kingdom Viridiplantae; phylum Streptophyta; class Magnoliopsida; order Poales; family Poaceae; genus Aegilops; species Aegilops speltoides. Next base: position 2,865,200 of record CM038144.1, read on the forward strand.
TTTCGTTGACTATTACTCACTATTTTGTGGTCCCGGAGTGATATCCACAATCAGCGAACATTGGGTGCGTTTATGTGTCGGTCGTGAACACTCACAGTTTTGGACGATTTTGGCCCGTTTCGTGGACTATTAATCACCATTTTGGGGTCCCGAAGCGCTTTCCATAGATGTGAAACCCCAAGGTGCGCTTACGTGTTGGTCATCAACACTCACAGTTATGGACGATTCTGGCCCGTTTTATGAACTATTACTCACTGTTTTGGGGTCTCGGGGTGATTTTCTATGATTAATGAACCCGTTGTGCATTTCCGTGTCGGTCATCAACACTCACTGTTTTGGCCGATTCAGTCCCGTTTCATGGACTATTACTCACCGTTTTGGGGTCCCAAAGTGATTTCCACGGTTGTCAAACCCCAAGGTGTGCTTACCTGTCGGTCATCAACACTCACAATTTTGGTCGATTCTGGTCGGTTTCATGGACTATTACTCATAGTTTTGGGGTTCTGTAGCTAGTGATTTCTATGATTTAGGAATCCCGGTGTGCGTTTACATGTCGGTCCTCAACACTCACAGTATTGGCCGATTCTGACCCGTTTCGTGGACTATTACTCACCGTTTTGGTGTCCGAAAGCGATTTCCATGGTTGTCGAACACCAAGGTGTGCTTATGTCATGGTCGTCAAGACTCGCAGTTTTGGCCAATTATAGCCCGTTTTATGAACTATTACTCACTGTTTTGGGGTCTCGGAGTGATTTCTATGATTAATAAACCCGTTGTGCATTTACGTGCCGGTCATCAACACTCACTGTTTTGGCCGATTCAGACCCGTTTTGTGGACTATTACTCACCGTTTTGGGGTCCCAAAGTGATTTCCATGGTTGTCGAACCCCTAGGTGTGCTTACCTGTCGGTTATCAACACTCACAGTTTTGCTCGATTGTGGCCAGTTTCATGGACTATTACTCACAGTTTTGGAGTCATGTAGTGATTTCCATGATTAAGGAATCCCGGTGTGCGTTTACTTGTCGATCATCAACACTAACAGTTTTGGCCGATTCTGACCCGTTTCGTGGACTATTACTTACCGTTTTGGGGTCCCAGAGCGATTTCCATGGTTGTCGAACCCCAAGGTGTGCTTATGTCTTGGTCGTCAAGACTTGAAGTTTTGGCCGATTATAGCCCGTTTCGGGTATTATCACTCGCTGCTTTTGGGTCCCGGAGTGATTTCCACGATTAACGAACCCCGGGGTGTGTATACGTGTCGGTCATCAACACTCACATATTTGGCCGATTCAGGCCCGTTTCATGGACTATTACCCACCGTTCTAGGGTCCCAACGCAATTTCCATGGTTGTCGAACCCCAAGGTGCGCTTACGTGTCGGTCATCAACACACAGTTTTGGCCGACTTGGGCCCGTTTCGTGGGCTATTACTCACTATTTTGGGGTCCCGGAGTGATTTCCACGATTAACAAACCCCGGGGTGCGTTTACGTGTCGGTCGTCAACACTCACAGTTTTGCCCGATTCTGGCCCGTTTCGTGGACTATTACTCACTGTTTTGGGGTCCCGAAATTATTTCCATGATTAACGAACCCTGGGGTGCGTTTACGTGTCGGTCATCAACACTCGCGGTTTTTGTCGATTCTGAGCCGTTTCGTGGACTATTACTCACCTTTCTGGGGTCCCGAAGAGATTTCCATAGTTGTTAAACCCCAAGGTGCGCATACGTGATGGTCATCAACATTCACAGATTAGGCCGATTCTAGCCCGTTTCGTTGACTATTACTCACTATTTTGTGGTCCCGGAGTGATTTCCACAATCAACAAACACTGGGTGCGTTTATGTGTTGGTCATGAACACTCACAGTTTTGGACGATTTTGGCCCCTTTCATGGACGATTATGTGTTGGTCATGAACACTCACCGTTTTGGGGTCCGGAAGCGCTTTCCATAGATGTGAAACCCCAAGGTGCGCTTACGTGTTGGTCATCAACACTCGCAGTTATGGACTATTCTGGCCCATTTTATGAACTATTACACGCTGTTTTTGGGTCTCGGAGTGATTTCTATGATTAATGAACCCGTTGTGCGTTTACGTGTCGGTCATCAACACTCACTATTTTGGCCGATTCACACCCGTTTCGTGGACTATTACTCACCGCTTTGGGGTCCCAAAGTGATTTCCATGGTTGTCGAACCCAAAGGTGTGCTTACCTGTCGGTCATCAACACTCACAATTTTGGTCGATTCTGGCCGGTTTCGTGGACTATTACTCACAGTTTTGGGGTCCTGTAGTGATTTCCATGATTAAGGAATCCAGGTGTGCGTTTACGTGTCGGTCATCAACACTCACAGTTTTGGCCGATTCTGACCCGTTTCGTGGACTATTACTCACCGTTTTGGGGTCCCAAAGCGATTTCCATGGTTGTCGAACCCCAAGGTGTGCTTATGTCTTGGTCGTCAAGACTCGCAGTTTTGGCCGATTATAGCCCGTTTTATGAACTATTACTCACTGTTTTGGGGTCTCGGAGTGATTTCTATGATTAATGAACCCGTTGTGTGTTTACGTGTCGGTCATCAACACTCACTGTTTTGGCCGATTCAGACCCGTTTCATGGACTATTACTCACCGTTTTGGGGTCCCAAAGTGATTTCCATGGTTGTCGAACCCCAAAGTGTGCTTACCTGTCGGTTATCAACACTCACAGTTTTGGTCGATTCTGACCCGTTTCGTGGACTATTACTCACCGTTTTGGGGTCCGAAAGCGATTTCCATGGTTGTCGAACCCCAAGGTGTGCTTATGTCTTGGTCGTGAAGGCTCGCAGTTTTGGCTGATTATAGCCCATTTCGTGTATTATCACTCGCCGCTTTTGGGTCCCGGAGTGATTTCCACGATTAACGAACCCCGGGGTGTGTTTACGTGTCGGTCATCAACACTCACATGTTTGGCCGATTCAGGCCCGTTTCGTGGACTATTACCCACTGTTCTAGGGTGCCCAACAATTTCCATGGTTGTCGAACCCCAAGGTGCGCTTACGTGTCAGTCATCAACACTCACAATTTTGGCCGATTTTGGCCCGTTTCGTGGACTATTACTCACTATTTTGGGGTCCCAGAGTGATTTCCATGATTAAGGAATCCAGGTGTGCGTTTACATGTCGGTCATCAACACTCACAGTTTTGCCCGATTCTGGCCCGTTTCATGGACTATTACTCACTGTTTTGGGGTCCCAAAGCGATTTCCATGGTTGTCGAACCCCAAGGTGTGCTTATGTCTTGGTCGTCACGACTCGCAGTGTTGGCCGATTATAGCCCGTTTCGGGTTTCATGGACTATTACTCATAGTTTTGGGGTTCTGTAGCTAGTGATTTCCATGATTTAGGAATCCCGGTGTGCGTTTACGTGTCGGTCCTCAACACTCACAGTATTGGCCGATTCTGACCCGTTTCATGGACTATTACTCACCGTTTTGGTGTCCCAAAGCGATTTCCATGGTTGTCGAACACCAAGGTGTGCTTATGTCATGGTCGTCAAGACTCGTAGTTTTGGCCAATTATAGCCCGTTTTATGAACTATTACTCACTATTTTGGGGTCTCGGAGTGATTTCTATGATTAATAAACCCGTTGTGCATTTACGTGTCAGTCATCAACACTCACTGTTTTGGCCGATTCAGACCCGTTTCGTGGACTATTAGTCACAGTTTTGCTCGATTCTGGCCAGTTTCGTGGACTATTACTCACAGTTTTGGAGTCATGTAGTGATTTCCATGATTAAGGAATCCCGGTGTGCGTTTACGTGTCGGTCATCAACACTCGCGGTTTTTGTCGATTCTGAGCCGTTTCGTGGACTATTACTCACCGTTCTGGGGTCCCGAAGAGATTTCCATAGTTGTTAAACCCCAAGGTGCGCACACGTGACGGTCATCAACATTCACAGATTAGGCCGATTCTAGCCCGTTTCGTTGACTATTACTCACTATTTTGTGGTCCCGGAGTGATTTCCACAATCAACAAACATTGGGTGCGTTTATGTGTTGGTCATGAACACTCACAGTTTTGGACGATTTTGGCCCATTTCATGGACTATTAATCACCGTTTTGGGGTCCGGAAGCACTTTCCATAGATGTGAAACCGCAAGGTGCGCTTACGTGTTGGACATCAACACTCGCAGTTATGGACGATTCTGGCCCGTTTTATGAACTATTACACGCTGTTTTCGGGTCTCGGAGTGATTTCTATGATTAATGAACCCGTTGTGCGTTTACGTGTCGGTCATCAACACTCACTGTTTTGGCCGATTCACACCCGTTTCGTGGACTATTACTCACCGCTTTGGGGTCCCAAAGTGATTTCCATGGTTGTCGAACCCAAAGGTGTGCTTACCTATCGGTCATCAACACTCACAATTTTGGTCGATTCTGGCCGGTTTCATGGACTATTACTCACTGTTTTGGGGTCCCAAAGCGATTTCCATTGTTGTCGAACCCCAAGGTGTGCTTATGTCCTGGTCGTCGAGACACGCAGTTTTGGCCGATTATAGCCCGTTTTATGAACTATTACTCACTGTTTTGGGGTCTCGGAGTGATTTCTATGATTAATGAACCCGTTGTGCGTTTACGTGTCGGTCATCAACACTCACTGTTTTGGCCGATTCAGACCCGTTTCATGGACTATTACTCACCGTTTTGGGGTCCCAAAGTGATTTCCATGGTTGTCGAACCCCAAGGTGTGCTTACCTGGCGGTTATCAACACTCACAGTTTTGGTCGATTCTGACCCGTTTCGTGGACTATTACTCACCGTTTTGGGGTCCCAAAGCGATTTCCATGGTTGTCGAACCCCAAGGTGTGCTTATGTCTTGGCCGTGAAGACTCGCAGTTTTGGCTGATTATAGCCCATTTCGTTTATTATCACTCGCCGCTTTTGGGTCCCGGAGTGATTTCCACGATTAACGAACCCCGGGGTGTGTTTACGTGTCGGTCATCAACACTCACATGTTTGGCCGATTTAGGCCCGTTTCGTGGACTATTACCCACCGTTCTAGGGTCCCAAACAATTTCCATGGTTGTCGAACCCCAAGGTGCGCTTACGTGTCGGTCATCAACACTCACAGTTTTGGCCGATTTTGGCCCGTTTCGTGGACTATTACTCACTATTTTGGGGTCCCGGAGTGATTTCCATGATTAACGAACCACAGGGTGCGTTTACATGTCGGTCATCAACACTCACAGTTTTGCCCGATTCGGCCCGCTTCGTGGACTATTACTCACTGTTTTGGGGTCCCAAATTATTTCCATGATTAACGAACCCAGGGTGCATTTACGTGTCGGTCATCAACACTTCGCGGTTTTTGTCGATTCGAGCCGTTTAGTGGACTATTACTCACCGCTCGGGGTCCCAAGAGATTTCCATAGTTGTTAAACGCCAAGGTGCGCTATACGTGACGGTCATCAACATTCACAGATTAGGCCGATTCTAGCCCGTTTGCTGACTATTACTCACTATTTTGTGGTCCCGGTGATTTCCACAATCAACAAACATTGGGTGCGTTTATGTGTTGGTCATGAACACTCATAGTTTTGGGCGATTTTGGCCCATTTCATGGACTATTAATCACCATTTTGGGGTCCGAAGCACTTTCCATAGATGTGAAACCGCAGGTGCGCTTACGTGTTGGTCATCAACACTTTCGCAGATTATGGACGATTCGGCCCGTTTATGAACTATTACACGCTGTTTTCGGGTCTCGGAGTGATTTCTATGATTAATGAACCCGTTGTGCGTTTACGTGTCGGTCATCAACACTCACTGTTTTGGCCGATTCACACCCGTTTCGTGGACTATTACTCACCGCTTTGGGGTCCCAAAGTGATTTCCATGGTTGTCGAACCCAAAGGTGTGCTTACCTATCGGTCATCAACACTCACAATTTTGGTCGATTATGGCCGGTTTCATGGACTATTACTCACTGTTTTGGGGTCCCAAAGCGATTTCCATTATTGTCGAACCCCAAGGTGTGCTTATGTCCTGGTCGTCGAGACACGCAGTTTTGGCCGATTATAGCCCGTTTTATGAACTATTACTCACTGCTTTTGGGTCTCGGGTGATTTCTATGATTAATGAACCCATTGTGCGTTACGTGTCGGTCATCAACACTCACCGTTTTGGCGATTCAGACCCGTTCATGGACTATTACTCGCCGCTTTGGGGTCCCAAAGTGATTTCCATGGTTGTCGAACCCCAAGGTGTGCTTACATCTTGTTATCAACACTCACGCTTTTGGTCGATTCTCGACCCGTTTAGTGGACTATTACTCACCGCTTTGGGGTCCCAAAGCGATTTCCATGGTTGTCGAACCCCAAGGTGTGCTTATGTCTTGGCCGTGAAGACTCGCAGATTTTGGCTGATTATAGCCCATTTCGCTTATTATCGATCGCCGCTTTTGGGTCCCGGAGTGATTTCCACGATTAACGAACCCCGGGTGTGTTTACGTGTCGGTCATCAACACTCACATGTTTGGCCGATTTAGGCCTGCTTTAGTGGACTATTACCCACCGCTCTAGGGTCCCAAACAATTTCCATGGTTGTCGAACCCAAGGTGCGCTTACGTGTCGGTCATCAACACTCACAGTTTTGGCGATTTTGGCCCGTTCGTGGACTATTACTCACTATTTTGGGGTCCCGGGTGATTTCCATGATTAACGAACCACGTGGTGCGTTTACATGTCGGTCATCAACACTCACAGTTTTGCTCGATTCGGCCCGTTTCGTGGACTATTACTCACCGTTTTGGGGTCCCAAATTATTTCCATGATTAACGAACCACGGGTGCATTTACGTGTCGGTCATCAACACTCGCGGTTTTGTCGATTCGAGCCGTTTAGTGGACTATTACTCACCGTTCTGGGGTCCCGAAGAGATTTCCATAGTTGTTAAACGCCAAGGTGCGCATACGTGACGGTCATCAACATTCACAGATTAGGCCGATTCTAGCCCGTTTCGTTGACTATTACTCACTATTTTGTGGTCCCGGAGTGATTTCCACAATCAACAAACATTGGGTGCGTTTATGTGTTGGTCATGAACACTCATAGTTTTGGACGATTTTGGCCCATTTCATGGACTATTAATCACCGTTTTGGGGTCCGGAAGCACTTTCCATAGATGTGAAACCGCAAGGTGCGCTTACGTGTTGGTCATCAACACTCGCAGTTATGGACGATTCTGGCCCGTTTTATGAACTATTACATGCTGTTTCCGGGTCTCGGAGTGATTTCTATGATTGATGAACCCGTTGTGCGTTTACGTGTCGGTCATCAACACTCACAGTTTTGGCCGATTCACAGCCGTTTCGTGGACTATTACTCACCGCTTTGGGGTCCCAAAGTGATTTCCATGGTTGTCGAACCCAAAGGTGTGCTTACCTATCGGTCATCAACACTCACAATTTTGGTCGATTATGGCCGGTTTCATGGACTATTACTCACTGTTTTGGGGTCCCAAAGCGATTTCCATTGTTGTCGAACCCCAAGGTGTGCTTATGTCCTGGTCGTCGAGACACACAGTTTTGGCCGATTATAGCCCGTTTTACGAACTATTACTCACTGTTTTGGGGTCTCGGAGTGATTTCTATGATTAATGAAACCGTTGTGCGTTTACGTGTCGGTCATCAACACTCACTGTTTTGGCCGATTCAGACCCGTTTCATGGACTATTACTCACCGTTTTGGGGTCCCAAAGTGATTTCCATGGTTGTCGAACCCCAAGGTGTGCTTACTGCTTGTTATCAACACTCACAGTTTTGGTCGATTCTGACCCGTTTCGTGGACTATTACTCACCGTTTTGGGGTCCCAAAGCGATTTCCATGGTTGTCGAACCCCAAGGTGTGCTTATGTCTTGGCCGTGAAGACTCGCAGTTTTGGCTGATTATAGCCCATTTCGTTTATTATCGATCCGCTTTTGGGTCCCGGAGTGATTTCCACGATTAACGAACCCCGGGGTGTGTTTACGTGTCGGTCATCAACACTCACATGTTTGGCCGATTTAGGCCCGTTTCGTGGACTATTACCCACCGTTCTAGGGTCCCAAACAATTTCCATGGTTGTCGAACCCCAAGGTGCGCTTACGTGTCGGTCATCAACACTCACAGTTTGGGCCGATTTTGGCCCGTTTCGTGGACTATTACTCACTATTTTGGGGTCCCGGAGTGATTTCCATGATTAACGAACCACGTGGTGCGTTTACATGTCGGTCATCAACACTCACAGTTTTGCCCGATTCTGGCCCGTTTCGTGGACTATTACTCACTGTTTTGGGGTCCCAAATTATTTCCATGATTAACGAACCCTGGGGTGCATTTACGTGTCGGTCATCAACACTCGCGGTTTTTGTCGATTCGAGCCGCTTTAGTGGACTATTACTCACCGCTATGGGGTCCCGAAGAGATTTCCATAGTTGTTAAACGCCAAGGTGCGCATACGTGATGGTCATCAACATTCACAGATTAGGCCGATTCTAGCCCGTTTCGTTGACTATTACTCACTATTTTGTGGTCCCGGAGTGATTTCCACAATCAACAAACATTGGGTGCGTTTATGTGTTGGTCATGAACACTCATAGTTTTGGACGATTTTGGCCCATTTCATGGACTATTAATCACCGTTTTGGGGTCCGGAAGCACTTTCCATAGATGTGAAACAGCAAGGTGCGCTTATGTGTTGGTCATCAACACTTTCGCGATTATGGACGATTCGGCCCGTTTATGAACTATTACACGCTGTTTTGGGTCTCGGGTGATTTCTATGATTAATGAACCCGTTGTGCGTTTACGTGTCGGTCATCAACACTCACTGTTTTGGCGATTCACACCCGTTTAGTGGACTATTACTCACCGCTTTGGGGTCCCAAAGTGATTTCCATGGTTGTCGAACCCAAAGGTGTGCTTACCTATCGGTCATCAACACTCACAATTTTGGTCGATTCGGCGGTTTCATGGACTATTACTCACTGTTTTGGGGTCCCAAAGCGATTTCCATTGTTGTCGAACCCCAAGGTGTGCTTATGTCCTGGTCGTCGAGACACGCAGTTTTGGCCGATTATAGCCCGTTTTATGAACTATTACTCACTGTTTTGGGGTCTCGGAGTGATTTCTATGATTAATGAACCCGTTGTGCGTTTACGTGTCGGTCATCAACACTCACTGTTTTGGCCGATTCAGACCCGTTTCATGGACTATTACTCACCGTTTTGGGGTCCCAAAGTGATTTCCATGGTTGTCGAACCCCAAGGTGTGCTTACCTGTCGGTTATCAACACTCACAGTTTTGGTCGATTCTGACCCGTTTCGTGGACTATTACTCACCGTTTTGGGGTCCCAAAGCGATTTCCATGGTTGTCGAACCCCAAGGTGTGCTTATGTCTTGGCCGTGAAGACTCGCAGTTTTGGCTGATTATAGCCCATTTCGTTTATTATCAGTCGCCGCTTTTGGGTCCCGGAGTGATTTCCACGATTAACGAACCCCGGGGTGTGTTTACGTGTCGGTCATCAACACTCACATGTTTGGCCGATTTAGGCCCGTTTCGTGGACTATTACCCACCGTTCTAGGGTCCCAAACAATTTCCATGGTTGTCGAACCCCAAGGTGCGCTTACGTGTCGGTCATCAACACTCACAGTTTTGGCCGATTTTGGCCCGTTTCGTGGACTATTACTCACTATTTTGGGGTCCCGGAGTGATTTCCATGATTAACGAACCACAGGGTGCGTTTACATGTCGGTCATCAACACTCACAGTTTTGCCCGATTCTGGCCCGTTTCGTGGACTATTACTCACTGTTTTGGGGTCCCGAAATTATTTCCATGATTAACGAACCCTGGGGTGCATTTACGTGTCGGTCATCAACACTCGCGGTTTTTGTCGATTCTGAGCCGTTTCGTGGACTATTACTCACCGTTCTGGGGTCCCGAAGAGATTTCCATAGTTGTTAAACGCCAAGGTGCGCATACGTGATGGTCATCAACATTCACAGATTAGGCCGATTCTAGCCCGTTTCGTTGACTATTACTCACTATTTTGTGGTCCCGGAGTGATTTCCACAATCAACAAACATTGGGTGCGTTTATGTGTTGGTCATGAACACTCATAGTTTTGGACGATTTTGGCCCATTTCATGGACTATTAATCACCGTTTTGGGGTCCGGAAGCACTTTCCATAGATGTGAAACAGCAAGGTGCGCTTATGTGTTGGTCATCAACACTCGCAGTTATGGACGATTCTGGCCCGTTTTATGAACTATTACACGCTGTTTTCGGGTCTCGGAGTGATTTCTATGATTAATGAACCCGTTGTGCGTTTACGTGTCGGTCATCAACACTCACTGTTTTGGCCGATTCACACCCGTTTCGTGGACTATTACTCACCGCTTTGGGGTCCCAAAGTGATTTCCATGGTTGTCGAACCCAAAGGTGTGCTTACCTATCGGTCATCAACACTCACAATTTTGGTCGATTCTGGCCGGTTTCATGGACTATTACTCACTGTTTTGGGGTCCCAAAGCGATTTCCATTGTTGTCGAACCCCAAGGTGTGCTTATGTCCTGGTCGTCGAGACACGCAGTTTTGGCCGATTATAGCCCGTTTTATGAACTATTACTCACTGTTTTGGGGTCTCGGAGTGATTTCTATGATTAATGAACCCGTTGTGCGTTTACGTGTCGGTCATCAACACTCACTGTTTTGGCCGATTCAGACCCGTTTCATGGACTATTACTCACCGTTTTGGGGTCCCAAAGTGATTTCCATGGTTGTCGAACCCCAAGGTGTGCTTACCTGTCGGTTATCAACACTCACAGTTTTGGTCGATTCTGACCCGTTTCGTGGACTATTACTCACCGTTTTGGGGTCCCAAAGCGATTTCCATGGTTGTCGAACCCCAAGGTGTGCTTATGTCTTGGCCGTGAAGACTCGCAGTTTTGGCTGATTATAGCCCATTTCGTTTATTATCGATGCGCTTTTGGGTCCCGGAGTGATTTCCACGATTAACGAACCCCGGGTGTGTTTACGTGTCGGTCATCAACACTCACATGTTTGGCGATTTAGGCCCGTTTAAGTGGACTATTACCCACCGTTCTAGGGTCCCAAACAATTTCCATGGTTGTCGAACCCCAAGGTGCGCTTACGTGTCGGTCATCAACACTCACAGTTTTGGCCGATTTTGGCCCGTTTCGTGGACTATTACTCACTATTTTGGGGTCCCGGAGTGATTTCCATGATTAACGAACCACAGGGTGCGTTTACATGTCGGTCATCAACACTCACAGTTTTGCCCGATTCTGGCCCGTTTCGTGGACTATTACTCACTGTTTTGGGGTCCCGAAATTATTTCCATGATTAACGAACCCTGGGGTGCATTTACGTGTCGGTCATCAACACTCGCGGTTTTTGTCGATTCTGAGCCGTTTCGTGGACTATTACTCACCGTTCTGGGGTCCCGAAGAGATTTCCATAGTTGTTAAACGCCAAGGTGCGCATACGTGACGGTCATCAACATTCACAGATTAGGCCGAATCTGGCCCGCTTCGTTGACTACTACTCACTGTTTTGTGGTCCCGGAGTGATTTCCACAATCAACAAACATTGGGTGCGTTTATGTGTCGGTCATGAACACTCACAGTTTTGGACGATTTTGGCCTGTTTCGTGGACTATTAATCACCGTTTTGGGGTCCCGAAGTGCTTTCCATAGATGTGAAACCCCAAAGTGCGCTTACGTGTTGGTCATCAACACTCACAGTGATGGACGATTCTGGCCCGTTCTATGAACTATTACTCACTGTTTTGGGGTCTCGGAGTGATTTCTATGATTAATGAACCCGTTGTGCGTTTACGTGTCGGTCATCAACACTCACTGTTTTGGCCGATTCAGACCCGTTTCGTGGACTATTACTCACCGTTTCAGGGTCCCAAAGTGATTTCCATGGTTGTCGAACCCCAAGGTGTGCTTACCTGTCGGTCATCAACTCTCACATTTTTGGTCGATTCTGGCCGGTTTCATGGACTATTACTCACAGTTTTGGGGTCCTGTAGTGATTTCCATGATTAAGGAATCCCGGTGTGCGTTTACGTGTCGGTCATCAGCACTCACAGTTTTGGCCGATTCTGACCCGTTTCATGGACTATTACTCACCGTTTTGGGGTCCCAAAGCAATTTCCATTTTTGTTGAACCCCAAGGTGTGCTTATGTCTTGGTCGTCAAGACTCGCAGTTTTGGCCGATTATAGCCTGTTTTATGAACTATTACTCATTGTTTTGGGGTCTCGGAGTGATTTCTATGATTAATGAACCCGTTGTGCGTTTACGTGTCGGTCATCAACACTCACTATTTTGGCCGATTCAGACCCGTTCCGTGGACTATTACTCACCGTTTTGGGGTTCCAAAGTGATTTCCATGGTTGTCGAACCCCAAGGTGTGCTTACCTGTCGGTCATCAACACTCAAAGTTTTGGTCGATTCTGGCCGGTTTCGTGGACTATTACTCACAGTTTTGGGGTCCTGTAGTGATTTCCATGAGTAAGGAATACCGGTGTGTGTTTACGTGTCGATCATCAACACTCACATGTTTGGCCGATTTAGGCCCGTTTCGTGGACTATTACCCACCGTTCTAGGGTCCCAAAGCAATTTCCATGGTTGTCGAACTCCAAGGCGCGCTTACGTGTCGGTCATCAACACTCACAGTTTTGGCCGATTTTGGCCCGTTTCGTGGACTATTACTCACTATTTTGGGGTCCCGGAGTGATTTCCACGATTAACGAACCCTGGGGTGCGTTGACGTGTCGGTTATCAACACTCACAGTTTTGCCCGATTCTGGCCCGTTTCATGGACTATTACTCACTGTTTTGGGGTCCCGAAGTTATTTCCATGATTAGTGAAACCTGGGGTGCGTTTACGTGTCGGTCATCAACACTCGCGGTTTTTGTCGATTCTGAGCCATTTCATGGACTATTACTCACCGTTCTGGGGTCCCGAAGCGCTTACCAAAGATGTGAAACCCCAACGTGCGCTTACGTGTTGGTCATCAACACTCACAGTTATGGACGATTCTGGCCCGTTCTATGAACTATTACTCACTGTTTTGGGGTCTCAGAGTGATTTCTATGATTAATGAACCCGTTGTGCGTTTACGTGTTGTCGGTGTACTAGAATAGTGGTACCCTAGTATCCCGAACTTGTGCACGGGCAGTTGCAGCGCCCCGCGGCAAGGCTTGCCAGGCGACCGCCAAGGTCCTCCGTTGGTTCCTTTGGATCCATTCAAGAACAAAGTATTCAAGCCGAGAAGACAAGGCCCCTGCAAGAGGAGCTTGCCGGGAAGAGACAAGACCCCGGCAAGAGGAGCTAGCCGGGAAGGCCAACCACGACACCTCAAGAAACTTGCCGCGACGCGCCGCGGGTCCCGGCAAGACCCGGCGAGCGACAAGCTTCCGGACGCGACAAGACAACGACCCTGCCACTCTATACCCGCGCTCCAGCGCATCCGCCCGCGTGTTGCCCTGAGGCCTTCTCAGGGGCGCGTGGCGGGAGCCTGTGCAGCCAGGGGTACGCGGTGGCGAGCGGAGATGTCGAGAAGGCCATCGTGGCAAACGGTGGCGCTCCTAACGGTCACTTTTTGCACTGTTTAGGCGACTCAGACGGGCATTCAATGCCCTTGTCCCCTGCCATCAGAGTTAGGTAGGGTGCACTGTGCAAGTAGCTGTAACAACCACTTCTTTTACACTTTTACCCCTGCATGCATTGCCACCTGTCGGTGACCCCTTTAGCGTATAAAAGGAGGCCCATGCGCAACGTAGGAGGGGTTCGACTCATTCGAAACTACAGAACGCTCACGCTCTCAAGCAAGAACACAATACAAACACAAAGCAGCAGTAGGAGTTTTATCTCTCCGGAGAGCTCCGAAGCTGGGTAAAACTGCTCGCGTGCTTCGCCTCGATCCTCTCTTCGTCCGATCCTTGCCCCCCGCCGGACCGAGAAGGGGCCCCTGCCCCATAGGTGTTCGTTCCCATGACATCTTTGGCGCGCTAAGTAGGGGGCGTCGAGGTTGTGTGAACCTGATCCGGCGTTCACGCGAGCCGCATCGTCATAATGTTCATCAATATGCCGCCGAAGAAGAAGACTTCGGAGGTGGCTGCTCCGTCCGCGTCGATCCCACCGCCACCGGAGCAAACGGGTGGTGGGGTAGACGCCGGCGGAGGAACGGGCGCCGACGAGGGAGCTCATGATGCTACCAGGTCTAAGGACAAGGTTGCACAAACCTCGGCGTCCGTGCACGCACCGCGTCCTTCTCAGGAGGCGCGGGAACGCCAACGTCATGGTACCTGAAGTACTGTACTTGCATTGGAACAAGGCCAAGCCGGTGGATCCCGGGACGCTCAAGGCCAGCGTGCACGTCAACACACTGGCACGAGCATGGCCCGTTCGCCTGGACGAGATGCAGCTCCTTCTAACCCAGTTAGAAGTTCGAGCATATCTCGCTCCTCGCGTCGTTCGCCACCGCCACCCAAGACTCCAGAAGAAGCGTTGGCTCGAGCCCAACTGCTCCTGGATTACCCTCGAGCGCCGGACAAGATCGATGACTGGAGGGCCACCATTCAGAGCCTCATCGGCTTCGCCAACGGCGACACTCCCCGGCAACCAAGCACGTCAAAGCCGCGGCAAGACGCCCAGGCGCAAGCCGATGGCGACAAGACCGGAGGAGGTGCAACCTCCGTGCACGCTCCATCCCGAAGGCCAGGATCGCCGACTCGCCGGGTCAACCTCGACAGCGACTCCACCGCATCGTCGGATCCGCGAGCTCGTCGCGATCAGCGCCAAGTTCTTCAAGAACGGCAGCAAGAGGACGCTCGTACCCGCATCGAGCACCGAAGAGAAGCGCGGCGTCAATTAGACCAGCGCGCTGGGCCCGCTGTCGACATGCATGCGCCAGGGGAACCAGGTGACTTGCCGTACGCGGTAGGTTGCCCTGCGTTTACCCGTGAGCTGCGGCAAGTCCAGTGGCCCAGTACGAAGAATTTCAAGCCAGATGTACCCGAGAAGTACGACGGTAGGTTGCATCCGTCGGAGTTCCTCAGAATCTACACCATTGCGGTGCACGCTGCTGGGGGGCGCGACGAGAAGATCCTCGCCAACTAGTTCCCGTTGGTGCTCAAGCCCAACGTCAGGTCCTGGCTCATGCACTTGCCGGACAACTCCATATCCTCCTGGGTAGATTTGTGCCATCAGTTTGTCGGCGCCTTTACAGGCGGCCACAAGCCCCATGGCCAGGAGAGTGATCTTCACCTGCTAGCCCAGAAGGAAGGAGAGCCCCTGCGCAAGTATATTCAAAGATTCAGCCAAGTGCAGCGCAACATCCCAGACGTCCACCCTGCCACGGTAATCAGTGCGTTCCACCAGAACGTGCGGAACCGCAGGATGAGGGAGGAGATGGCGATGTGCAAAATCAGAGATGTCAGTGAGCTATACGCCCCGGTCGACAGATGCGCGCGTGCTGAGGAAGGGAGGAAACTTCCCGGAGAGAACACAGGAGCAGAAGGGTCCGACAGTGAGGACGCCGCCCCGGCAAGGAAAGGCCGTCGGCGGAAAAACAGAAGGAGGAAAGGCAAAGATGTGCTTGTTGTCGAGCAGTCCGGCAACGGAGGTGGCTCCAAGACAGCCAAGCCTAGTGGCTCCGGCGAGGATGCTGTGGCGGCCGCTGACAAGCAGGACAGCTCCGGCAAGCAGTACTGCAAGATCCACCGCACTAAGGGCCATGACCTCCAGAGTTGCAAGAAGGTTGAGCAGCTTGTTGAGCTGCAGAAACCTGAGTACGAGCGACGCGACAAGGAGAAAGCCCAGGAAGGTGCTCGTGGAGCCGGCAAGAAACGTCCCGGCAGGGGGGGCGCCGCGGCAAGGCCAAGCAGCGGCAAGGAGACAGGCCTCCCCGCGGCTGTGACAAGGATGAAGACGAAGATGAGGATGAAGATATGGAAGATGATGAGGCCGACGAGCAGGATTTTCAGAAAGCCACAGAGGTTCTATGCGTTGATGGCAGTGCTTCTCTGCATACTTCGCACCGCACACTCAAATAGTGGGTGCGGGAAGTTAATGCAGCAGAACCACCAGTTCAGTCACGCAAGCCTCTGAAGTGGTCCAGCACGCCTATCATCTTTGATGTTGAGGACCACCCTGATCGCATAACTGCGGTCGGGTGCTTGCCGATGTTAGTTTCGCCAACTATCCGCAACCTCAAGGTCACAAAGATGCTGGTTGACGGCGGGGCCGACTTGAACCTGATCTCCTCCGCGGTACTTCAGAAGCTCCAGATCCCTAGCAGCGAGCTTGAAGAGACCGGTACATTCCAAGGAATCAACCTGGGAAGGAGCAAGCCGAAAGGGAAGATCACGTTGCCGGTAACATTTGGCAGCGAGCTGAATTTCAGGACTGAGAGGGTCACTTTTGAGGTCGCTGATTTCCCGTTGCCTTACAATGGGATACTCGGCCGTCCAGCACTCGCCAAGTTCATGGCAGCCTCTCACTATGCATACAATGTACTAAAGATGCCAGGTCCGATAAGCGTCATCTCTGTCCTCGGCGACAAGAAGGATGCCCTTATCTGTACCGACAAGATTTACTGGGAAGCAGCAGCCGCAGCGGATCGCAAGACACTTGCCGCTGAAGCTCCCGGGGGGAAGAAGAAGACCAAGTCCGGCAAGAGCTCTGATGCCCACTCCGGCAAGCGCACCTCTTCGGAGTGCTGCGCTACCATCGAGGACGCACCATCGAGCTCCACCAGCAAGTGTAAGAAGACAAAGACAGCTTCACCAGAGACCAAGAAGGTGTCCGCCAAGGAGGACGGCACTGGTGGTACCTTCACCATCAGCGCCACGCTTGACCCTAAATAGGAAAGCGCGCTCGTTGCTTTCCTGCGGGCGAATGTCGACGTGTTTG
Organism: Aegilops speltoides; assembly: GCA_021437245.1. Lineage (NCBI taxonomy): Eukaryota > Viridiplantae > Streptophyta > Magnoliopsida > Poales > Poaceae > Aegilops > Aegilops speltoides. The sequence continues at coordinate 2,882,177 of CM038144.1, forward strand.
CATGGTAGCCATCCGACATCCCCGGTGTTCCCAGGAAATTAATTGAGCACCAGCTTGCCATCTGTCCTCACGCGCGACCCGTCAAGCAGAAAGTCAGCATGCAAGCAGTGGAGCGACAAGAATTCATTGCAGAAGAGATCAAGAAGTTGGAAGCAGCAGGCCTTGTCAGAGGAAAGCTCCATCCTACGTGGCTGGCCAATCCTGTGGTCATGCGCAAGGCAAATGGGAAATGGAGGCTTTGTATTGACTTTACTGATGTTAATAAAGCCTGTCACAAAGACCCATTTCCCTTGCCGCGCATTGACCAGATTGTCGACTCCACAGCTGGATGTGATTTGCTTTAATTTCTTGACGCATACTCAGGGTACCATCAAATCTTCATGGCAGAAGAGGATGAGGAGAAAACCGCATTCGTTACTCCGTGTGGCACCTACTGTTTCGTACGGATGCCTTTCGGATTAAAGAATGTTGGTTCAACGTTTGCAAGGGTAGTCCATGATGCTTTTGAGCCATAGTTGCACAGAAATGTGGAAGCCTACAGGGATGATATAGTGGTCAAGAGCAAGGACAAAGCAACCCTAGTTCAGGATTTGGAAGAAACCTTCACAAATTTGCGCAAGATCAACCTCAAGCTTAACCCCGAGAAGTGCGTGTTTGGAGTCCCTTCCGGCAAGCTTCTCGGGTTCTTCGTGTCTCAGCGGGGAATAGAAGCCAACCCCGACAAGATCAAGGCCATTGAGCAGATTGAAGCACCGAAGCGCGTCAAGGATGTACGAAGGCTTGCCGGTTGCGTGGCTGCTCTCAGCAGGTTCATCTCTAAGTCTGCTGAGCGCGCCCTGCCATTTTTCAAAATATTGAAAAAGGCAGGTCCAATGAAATGGACTCCGGAAGCGGAGGCCGCGCTGCAAGACTTGAAGAGGTACCTGTCCTCCACTCCAATACATGTCGCACCTAAGCCACAAGAGAAGTTGCTGCTATATCTAGCGGCAACCAATCAAGTGGTTAGTGCTGCGTTAGTGGCGGAGAGGGAGGCGGATGATGAGCCAGCAACCACGGCAAGTGCATCCGGCGACAAGCAGGGGGCGCTTCACCGACAAGCTCTGGCCCCGACAAGGATGAAACTGCGCAGGCACATGGAGAGCTGCAGAAGAAAATGGTGCAGCGCCCAGTTTACTTCGTCAGTTCCCTCCTGCAGGGGGCTAGATCGAGGTACTCTGGTGTGCAGAAGTTGCTTTTTGGCCTCCTCATGGCCTCGAGAAAGCTGCGCCATTACTTCCAAGCACATGAGATCACAGTTGTCACTCGCTTTCTGCTGAAGAGGATACTGCAGAATCCAGAAGCAACAGTCAGGATCGTCGAGTGGGCACTAGAACTGTCAAGCTTTGGCCTCAAGTTTGAAAGTACTTCAACTATCCAGAGCCGAGCATTGGCAGAATTTATAGTAGAGTGGACGCCAACACCGGATGAAGAAATTCTAGAAACGAGCGTCCCCGTCAAAGAGGCAAACAAAGAGTGGCTCATCTACTTCGATGGTGCCTTCTGGCTGCAAGGCGCCAGCGCTGGCGTGCTGCTTGTCGCACCCATCGGAGAGCACCTCAAGTACGTTGTCCAGATGCACTTTCCCACGGAGCAAGCGACAAACAATACTGCAGAGTATGAGGGTTTGCTTGCTGGTCTCAGGATCGCGGCAGACCTTAGGATTAAGAAGCTCATAGTCAGTGGCGACTCACAACTTGTCGTCCGCCAAGTGAATAAAGATTACCAGAGTCCATTGATGGAAGCTTATGTTGATGAAGTGAGAAATCTGGAGGAACACTTTGACGGCCTACAGATGGAGCATGTTCCGAGAGCTGAGAACGACATTGCCGATGGCCTGTCAAAGTGCGCCGCACTAAAGTTACCTGTGGAACCAGGAATCTTTGTGCTCAAGCTGACTCAACCATCTATAACACCATCAACTGGACAGAGCAAGAAGAGGAAATTGATTTCTGGTGACTACTTTCCGGCCAAGCTCCCCGAGGCCGCCGCCAAGAAGGTCACCAAGGTCAACACCAAGAGTGCTGAGGAGCAGTCTGCTCCGACAAGCCCTAGGGTTTGTTTCGTTGAAGCAGACGCTCCCGACAAGTTTTGCTCCGGCAAGCTTGCCGGGGAACATCAAGCTCCGGCTGAGCCACAAGTTCTTGCCGTAGAAGCTGATGTTCCCGCAGCGGAAGATGTGCCTTTAGTCCTTGTTGTCGAGCCACAAGCTCCAGCATGGGCACAGCAGATTGTCCGTTTCCTTCAGACAGGGGAACTTCCCGAAGAGCAAGAAGGAGCAGAAAGAGTAGCCCGGCAGTCGAATATGTACCAGTTCGTTGACAACGCACTATACAGAAGAAGACTCAACGGTGTGAAATTGAAGAGTGTTTGCCGGGAAGACGGACAAAGGCTGTTGGCGGAGATACATGGAGGCATATGTGGCCACCACATTGGCGCAAGAGCACTTGTCGGCAAAGCGTTCCGGCAAGGTTTCTTTTGGCCAACGGCCCTCGAGGATGCAACTGCACAAGTAACCAAGTGTGAAGCGTGCCAGTTCCACTCCAAGCAGAAACACAAGCCAGCTCAAGCTCTCCAGACGATCCCTTTATCCTGGCCATTTTCGGTCTGGGGGCTCGACATCCTCGGCCCCTTTCCCCGAGCTGTCGGGGGCTTTGAGTACTTGTATGTTGCAATCGACAAGATCACAAAGTGGCCGGAAGTGGAAGCAGTGAGGAAGGTGACAGCACAGTCAGCAGTCAAGTTCTTCAGGTCGATTGTTTGCCGTTTCGGAGTCCCTAACAGGATCATCACCGACAACGGCACGCAGTTCACAAGCCGCACCTTCATGCAGTATGTCCAAGACCTTGGCGCCAAGGTCTGCTTCGCTTCTGTTGCTCACCCGAGAAGCAACGGTCAAGCGGAGAGGGCAAACGCTGAAGTGCTGCGCGGGCTCAAGACCAGGACTTTTGTCAGGACCCCGACTCAATGTCACATCGATCTAGCCCGTAACACCTCATATCACTTTGCGGCCTCACACACGGTATTCCCATGGGTGTCGCCTTACCTTTGCCCGGGACCGTTTGCGCCTTTTGGCACACGTATAAGATAGTGTCGCTAGCATCCATATGAAAAGGAGCCCGGGCTGACATGGCTAGTCGTAAACCCAAAGTGGCACAGACTTACGAGGACAGCATCCATGACCCGAGATCGAACGTGTCGGTCATCAGCGAGTAAGTTCCGGGCTGTAGCACTGGGCTAGCAGGACTTCGGTAAACCGAGCTGTAGCGGGCTAACAGGACTCCGGTACTCAACGCGTGACATTTCCCCTTAGGGACAGACACAGGAATGAAGAAGGACACATGCCGGTCAGCCTAAGTGTTTCAGAGCAGTAGCAAGTTACCATGGCTCTGTGGAGACACTAGGAGACATTTCCCGGTAAGAGAGGCTACTAAAGATAAACAACTAGATAGTCAGATCCCACACATACCAAGCATTTCAAACATACACACAATATGCTCGATATGTGCAAATACAACAAGGCATCACAACATGACTCTACGACACAAGTACTTTATTTAAAGGCTCAGAGAGCCATACATAGCATACACACAAGTACGGGACACACGACCCACATTCAAGTCATACAAGCATACAAGCCAACAATGAAGTGTTTTGTCCGAGTACGCATAACTAGTAAAATAAAAGAGGCTTGGGTAAGCCTAGCTATACTACATGGTCCTTCACTTGCTCAGATCACCACCGGCCTTAGTCTACTCATCGATGTCAACGCTCACGAAGAACCCGTCGGAAGGGGTTGTGGCATCTTCTGAAAAATGTAAATTAAAGCAACATGAGTACAAAGGTACTGAGCAAGACTTACATCAGATCCTACATACATGCATATTATCAAGAAGGGTTGGTGGGGTTATTGCAGCAAGCCAGCTTTAACTCTTGGCTAAGCTATCCTATGAGACTCCAACTTGAAAAGGTTTTGTGCACTCGAGTCCACTACTCACCACTTCAATACACTACCGAGGATCCACCTCCGTCTTCCTACGGAAGAGCCATCCTCGGCACTCACGCTTATCTTGAGGCTTTTAGTAGTTTCCATTTACTTGTCTAAGAACTGTATAGGCAACCAAGCAGTCCTTTACAGCGGACGCGGCTATTCGAATAGATGATGTTAACCCTGCAGGGGTGTACTTCTTCATACATGTTTCCACCACTTAGCGTCTGCACACGACATGTGCTCGGCAGACTTCAAGCGAAAGCCGACGTGGGTGTAGACCACGACCTACCTAGACACCTAAGTCTCTAGTCCAGGTTTATCGCCTATTTGGGTTCCATCTATGAGGAGATCCGGCCGAAGTTTCGCTCATAGCCCCAAACGATGTGAACAAGGTTCTCGAGATACCAAACGGGCATCCGATACACCCGGCCATGTACCTACCGCATCACAGCCCCACCCCTACGGTCAGCGCTGTCCACGGCCTCCAGTAGGCTACAAACACCAGAAACTACTTGCAACTCCTGGACAGAAGACTAGGGTGAATAAGAAGTCGAGCGGGGTCATATTTCAGGGCCCAATGTATGGTAGTAGCTGATTCTTAAATCACACATACAGATCTCAGTGCTTAAGGACGGCCTCAATGAAACAACCCACCATGTACTCCTACATGGCCTCTCATCGATACCTTTACCAAATCGTGTTCAACACCTTACTCTCATACTGACACGATCATTTCACTCTAGCCCATCACCCAGATGAACCAGACCTGACACGACTCTAAGCATAGCAGGCATAGCAAGGTAGGAACAACACAATCATATGGCTCAATCAACTCCTACACATGCTAGTGGGTTTCATCTAGTTACTGTGGCAATGACAGGTCATGCAGAGGAAATGGGTTCAACTACCGCAGCACACAGCAGTTTGAATCGCGTTGTCTTAATGCAGTAAAAGAGAGCAGGAGCAAGAACATGGGATTTTATCGATATGATCAAATGGTTGGTTGCTTGCCTGATGTGTCGGTGCACTGATTTTGTTCTTCGTTGGGGTAATCACGGGACTCCTCGGGGGCAGAACCTGCCGCAGAGAGCACCGACACACAAACATTACCAAACAGTATGCAACAATATGATGCATGCATGAGACATGGCAAAATGAGTGTATTGGGCTAATGCAACTAAGAACAGATGGGTTTGAACTAATTTGAACCATTGATTCAAAATTCAAACTCATGAGTTGCCATTTAAAGTGCTTTATCTTGTTCTGTGATAAACAGCAGGTTAGCTTGTTTAAACATGCATGAAACCAGTACAGATGGAAAGATTGGATTTTTCTGATCATTTTTCATATATAATTTGTTTCATTTGGAGCTACAGATTAATTTCTATGATTTTTTGAAGTTTGTAGCATTTTATGGAATTTCCTGTGTAAAAATAATTCCAGTAATTAATTTACTGCGTCAGCATGACGTCAGCATGACGTCAGTGGTCAACGGGATTGGTCAGGTCAAACTAAGCAGTGGGTCATGCATGTCAGTAGGTAATTAGACTAACTAAATTAGATTTAAACTAAACTGGGTTAATTAACAGAGCGGCCCCACATGTCATAGACTCAGGGGGGTCAACCTGGGCCCACCCTGGTCAAGGTCAAAGTCAAACACGCCGGCGTCTAGCCGCCGACGAGGCCAGACGCGGCGGAGGAAGTGGTTTTGTGCATTCCGGCGACCAAACGGGCGGCGGAAAGCATCTACGCGTAGCTGAGACCGAGCCGCGGCTATTGGTGGTGGTGGTTGAGCTCGGGGTGGCCGGAGATGTCGCCGGCGACGACTTTGGCGGTCGCCAGAGTCGGATGAAGATGGACCCGATGCTACGGGGCACGGTGAGGCTTGTGGTGAGGTGCGTTGGGCCCCTGGGAACGCGGTGAGCTCGTTAGACAAGGTAGGGTGGCCGGTGGTTAGCCGGAGACACGTCGGCGACGAGCTCCGCGGCGGCGCGTGCGGGTGAGCTTCATGTGCTCACTGTGGTGCACGAGAGTGAGATAGAAAGGGAGGGGAAGTTAGCCAAGCTCACGGCGGTCTTGAGGGAATAGGCGGCGCGGTCGGGGACGAGCTGGTGCGGCGGCGACGGCGAAGGGGATCTCCGGCGATGGCGGTTCGATCGAGGTCGGTGCGGCGGCTTCGGGGCACGCGAGCGCTCGGGGCTCGGCTAGCTTGACGGAGAGGAGGGCGGCGGAGCTTCTGGACACGGTGGCTCGGCGCGGGGTTGACGGAGAGCGCGACTACGGCGGCGGTGCGGTGGCGGTGGCGTCGGCCATGGCGTGGGAGAGCGAGGGAGAGGAGCTGGGAGCGAATGAGGGTGTCCAGGGGGTTCGGGACGCGACGTGGAGCTCGTCCAAGTTGGCTAGGCGGTGAAAGGGTGAAGCAGGGCGACGGGCAGCTGCGTGGCGCATGCTGCGGCCGCCGTCGAGCACCTGCCTGCCTGCCTGGCCGAGCCAAGCAGCTCGCTGGAGCGGGTGGCTGGGCTGGGCCGGCAGGTGGGCCTCTGGGTGGAGACAGGTAAGTTTTTCCTTTTATTTCTGTTTTTGTTTTTGTTCTGTAAGTTGGTTGAGTTTCTAAAAATACTTAGGCACTTTCAAAAATCACCAAACAGCACATGCCCACTGTATAGAATATATCCAACATGGAACATTTCAGTTTAGGAATATTTGGACATTTAAAATATTTTACAGAATTTAAATGTCCAAATTCAAATACTTATGATTTAATTCAGTGATCTTAGGATGACCTAGAAAATTGTGCATCACTTTTGGCAGAGGTTCTGAACCAAGACAAAAATGATGGACATTTTGGAAGGGCATTTCAGATTCATTGAAAATATTTTTAGAAAACCCTAGCTGGATTCATAGGGGGATGGGGGTTCTGTCTTCCCCATTTCAAGTTTCTGTTGAAATAATAAACATGATGCAACACTCTAATGCATGAACTAGCTAGGGTGTGACAACTTTCGATAGGCTGTACAAGTGCGGAAGAAACTGGATTGAGGAGCTGCCGGTGGTTCTTTGGTCGATCAGGACGATGCCAAATCGAGCCACTGGCCAGACACCTTTCGCTCTAGTCTATGGAGCAGAGGCAGTTCTCCCCACGGAACTCGTGTACGGATCGCCTCGAGTGCTCGCTTATGATGAGCTTGAGCAAGAGCAGCTGCGACAAGATGACGCACTGCTCCTTGAGGAAGATCATCTTCAGGCTGCTGTACGAGCTGCTCGATACCAGCAAGCTTTGCGCCGCTACCATAGCCGCAAAGTTAATGCTAGAAGCCTCGAGGAAGGCGACCTTGTTCTTCGGCGTGTTCAGTCCGCCAAGAATTCCAACAAGTTGACGCCGAAGTGGGAAGGCCCTTACCAGGTGAAACGAGTCACTAGGCCCGGCGCTGTCCGCCTTAAGACCGAAGATGGCTTTCCGGTGAGCAACTCCTGGAACATCGAGCATCTTCATAAGTTTTACCCGTAAGGCGCGGTTGCCGGAACCCGTTCCGGCAACCACCTTTTGTACAAGTCTTGCTGCTGTTGCATGTAATCCTTTGTACAAAGCCAGGCGCAGACCCTGTGCATAAATAAAGCTTGTGTGCTCCACACATTCTGTCAATTCCATGCTTTCGACTTTATTTTGCATGTACTATCTGACACATTGCGCAGCACCAAGTCCCGGTAAGCAATAACGAGCAGTGAGGCCCCATGTCATTATTTTCTCTTCTTTCTTTTTCTCAAAGAGAAGGAAGGTTCCCTCGCGCACAAGTTTGCCAGGGGGGGAAGGAGAAGATAATGGTGTGGACAGGCATCATTCAAGAAAAGTTCCGCCCTTGCCGGGAAGCAGACAACAGAAAATCTAAGTTGCCAAAGTTTGAGCAATTAGTTTTTAAATTTTTTAAGTTATCTTCCTCGAACGATCGCGCTTTGTATGGTAAACCTGTGCGTGGAGGAACCAACTCGAAGCTAGTTGCGCCCTTACTTTGTTTCGAGTCCGCTCAACAACTTAAGTGTGCTGCGATTGGCTGCGACAAGGTTTCTTGTCGGCGGCGGCACCGCCAACAGGTTGCTGATGTTCCGCACTCAGCACTCGCGACAAAGGTGCCCGCACCGACAAGTTCCCAAAAAGCATAGGGTAAAAACATACAAAGGGAGAGATCAAGTAAAGGAAATAATACAGCAGATGATACCCAAAATAAAGCTTATTACAAGAAAAGCTTGTCGCAGCTCTAACAAATTGTTTTCATAATATGACTAGTAGCGGCAAGAAAAGAAGAAAACAGGCGGCCTAATCAATGCGACCGCCGTCAACCCTCTTGAACTCGTTCACCCTGTCCACAATGGGTGCGACGAGGGCCTTGAGTGCGTCAAGATCAGCGTCCGCCGGCAGCCTCTTGAGGATGTTGGTGAGGTTGAGGCCTGGGTTGCGGAAGGCCACCTTCACTAGCACCTTCTCCAGAACTCCGGCGCAGATCGTGCGCGACTCGTCGGCCAGCTGCTTTGGGATCCTTTCCCGGAGTTGCTGGAGGGCCGTCGCCACGCCTTTGAAGAATAGAGTGAGCTTGGCGCTAGGTTGGAGGTTCTCGTCGGAGGAGTACCCGAGGCCCTCCACCCACAGTTGCACCAGCTCCTCGTCGATGACTGCAGCAATGTTCACGAGGCCTTCTGTCCAAAGCTCCACCGTCGCCCTGAAAGTGTTCTGGGTTTCGGCGGCCCTCGTTAGCAGCTCTTCGTTGGCCTTGATCTCTCCCTTCAAGTCCTCCTCTCGCTTCTTGGCGCCGTCCAGCGTCTCAGTCAGTGTGGCCAGCTTCAGCTCCAGATTAGCGTTTGAGTCCTTGGCGGCGCTCAGCTCCTTGCCCTTCTCAGCAAGTTGGCCCTGCAGCTCACCGTGAGCGCGGGCGTCCTTCTCGCGCTCGCGGTTGAGCACGGCAAGCTCCTCATCCCTCGCCTTGAGGTCGGCCTCCAGCTGCATCACCTTCGTCTCCAACTCTTTCTTGGCGGCCTCAGCAGCTACGGCCGCGTCCTTTGCTTCCTTGAGCGCCCCGCCAAGCGCCTGCTCGCGCGCAGCAAGCTCATCCTCATAGCTGTCGAGGTTGACTTTTCGCTGCGTCAGCTCGCTTTCTTGCGCAGACAGATCCTCGGCGGCAAGCTGCTGTTGCTCCTCGGCTTCGGCCTTCTCGAGGATGAATGCCTTCCGCACTTCGGCGAGCTGCGCCCGCCCCTCTACAAGAGCCCAGAGAGCTTCCTGATTGCGTTCCCGGAGCTCCTCCGCGCGCTTCTCATCATCTGCTCCCACCTACGCGACAAGCGCTTCCCGGGACTCAACCTTGGCTTGCCGGGCACGGTAGAGCAACACCAGCTTCCGGAGTAGCTGCTCCTCCTCAGACTCGCCGCTGCTGCTGCTTGGCACATCCACCAGTGCCAGCCCAGCAGAGGCGGGCACCTCCCCGTCAAACGTCTCTCCTTCAACCGGCGCCCTGGAGCTCGACGCCCAGGGGACCTTGATGTAGACGCCTCCGCCCGCCTTCAAATAGGCGCCGGGCTGGGGCTCTTCGGAGCCTGGCGCAGCGTCAGCGGCGGAGGGATCGGCGGTCGGCGTAGCGCCTTGCGCTCCTGCGGCTCCAGGGCCGTCAGTGCGATCGCCGGATCCCTCGCCGGCTCCTGCGCCGGCAGCCTTGGCGGCCTCTTCGTTGGCGGGGTCGTCAGCGCCGGCCTCTTCTTCGGTGGCAGCGGCATCATCAATGTTCCCGCGCACGTTCTCCCCGCCGGTGGCCTCGGTCTCCATCGGCTCCGCCGAAGGTGGATCTGAAGGCCGGAAGAGAGAGAGAATTCAAGCAAATATCCAAAAAAGAAAATCAGAAGAAAAACAACCCAAGGGAAGCATTCGAGCAATAAGGGTTACCTGTGCTGGGCCCTGCCGTCTCGGTCTCCATCACTAGGGGATCGCCGGCGCTGCCCCTTGTCGGAGAACTCTCCCTTGCCGGAGACCTCTCCCTTGCCGGGGAATCCTCCCTTGCCGGAGAGCGCTCCCTTGCCGGGGAATCTGCCCTTGGCGGCGTAGTCGAAGCAGACGACGAATCGGAGGTGATTTCCATGCCCTCCTAGTGAAGTTGCTATGCTCCTACACAAACGAACCAACAATCAAATATCAGCAAAGGAAAGAGCGCCCACGCGCACCCAACAGCAAGGAGAAAATCATATACTTACGCTGGGGGCTGCGCTGGGGGCTGCTTTGCGGAGTAGTGGCCGGGTCCGGCGAGATGGTCTCGGGCGCGCCTCCTGCTGTTGCGGCGGGCTCGTCTTCGATGATGACCACCGGGACCTTGGCCCTCTTCGCCATCCTCTGGGCCAGAGTCCTTAAAAGGAAGAGTCCAGAGTGGATCAGATCAGATGCAAGACAAGAACAACAAATTGAAGAACTACAAGAACAACAAGAGAGTCCTACTCTTCTTCTTCCTCCTCGTCGGAGCTGAGCATGGAGAGGTCAAAGTTCGGCCCACCTTCGGCCCGACGAGGCGGAGGGGTGGGATCCCTTGGCCGCTTGGCGGGGACTGCGGCGGTAGCCCGAGACGACCCCGCTCCGGTTGCTGCCGTGGCGGGAGGCGCTCCCGCGGCAACCGTGCTTGCCGCGGCAGAGCGCGTCGCGCGGCGCTGCGGCAGTTGGCCCACCTGCCGCCCTGCTGCGTCCCCGGACCTGCGGAGGCGCCTTCTTGGCTGCGCTGGGGGCTGCGCTGCGGGCCCTTCCTGCGGCAAGCTGCTCGGAGATGGCGGACCACTCGCACCCTCGGCGGGCTCGCTCGACTCGGTGTCAGGCGCGGCGAGCTCTTCTTCATCTTCGGGCCAATCCTTTTCGGCAAGGCTCGTCGCCGATGCCGCGTCTGCTTCCTCCATAGTGAACCCAAACTCACCCGCGGTTGCGGCTGCCGCCGCCTCTTCCGCCCTAGTGGCAATGCGTTCTATCTCTTGCTCGGTGGTGTCGCGGGTGAGGAGCTTCTTTTCATCAGCATTGACCGCCACTTCCACCAGGCCGTCGAAGAACTGCTGCACGACGTCGTCGGCAGGTTCTTGCCAAGTTGGAACAATCCCGTGCGAGTCGCACAACGGCATCATTGCGCAGATGCGGTCGCGCGAGGAGTTGTTGTACAGAGGAACGACGCCTGCCGGCAACCTGAACCACTCGGGATGTTGAGGGTCGTGCTTGAATATCTCCTTGAGTATCCCGTCCAACTCTAGGACGGTGAAATTAAAATTGAGGCCCGGGCGCAGCCTCATGATATCCGCCAAGCCCCCGAATTCCCAGGCGAGTCTCCCCTCGTCTGCAGAGGGGCGATGCGGCGGCGAATGAAATCAGCGCCGACAGCGCCTACAGTCAGCCCGGCAAGCCTGAGGCACAAGATCCGGGTGGTGGCGATCTTCAGCTTGTCGTCGTCCGCGCACAGGGCGCTCTAATCATTGCCACGCACTGCTGGGGTTTGGCGCAAGGCGGTAAACGGCTGCGGGTTCTCCTCTACAACCCAACACCAATCTGCTCTCCACTCCTCCCACTTGCTACGGCGCTCCCCCTCCAGATAGGTCTCCTTCTTGCCGGCTCGCGAGATCCAGGCGATCCTGCCGGCAAGAGGTTCCCCTCTCTCGACACGAGGCATAAAGAAGTGGCGGAAGAGGGCTATGTTGGGGTGGACTCCGACAAAGTTTTCGCATAGATGGGCGAAAACTGCCATGGTCAGAACGGCATTGGGGGTGAAATCAAGGAGATGAAACCCGTAGGTGTTCATGATATCACAGAAAAAATCAGAGAAGGGCGGGCAAAGCCCGCAGTTGAAGAACAAGGCAAAGAAAGGGTATCCGCCAACTGGAGCCTTTTTTCGAAGCGACGGCGGAGAGTACCTTCGTGCGCGGATGCACTCGCGTCTCCATCGACCAGAAGAGATAGTACCACTCCCTCAGCTCCTTCGCGGAGAGCTCGGGGGGGAAGGTGGCCCGCTCCTTCCGCAGCGCCTCGAGCCGCTGCGCTTCGGTCGACTTCACAGCCTTTGCGGCCGCAGCCTTCACCGCCTTCCCCTTTCCGGCTTTCGGAGCCATGGCGGAGGAGGTGGGGGAGATCGACGGCACTGGTGGTGACGGCGGCGACGGGGGGCGGAGCGCTGCTCTCTTTTCGACTTTGAAAGCGGAGGGGAGCGGCGGAGATTTCCGAGATTGCAGCAGCAAATGGCGAAGGTGGGGAAACGACCCTTGTTTCCCCTGCTTATAAAGAGGAGGAGGCAGACGTTACGCTTTTTCCGAATAAAGAATCACCCACGATCTCTCCGACGACGCCGCGTTCGACGCTTGCCCTTACGGGAGGGCGCGGTGGATACGGAGTTAGATTCGGCATAACCCAGGCCCGCGCGTGCCCGTACCCTGTTTTGGGCCTGGCCCAACAGCGCTCGGCACCGTGTATGGCCCAGGCCCGGGGGCTCCTGTCGGTGTACTAGAATAGGGGTACCCTAGTATCCCGAACTTGTGCACGGGCAGTTGCAGCGCCCCGCGGCAAGGCTTGCCGGGCGACCGCCAAGGTCCTCTGTTGGTTCCTTTGGAGCCATTCAAGAACAAAGTATTCAAGCCGAGAAGACAAGGTCCCGGCAAGAGGAGCTTGCCGGGAAGAGACAAGACCCCGGCAAGAGGAGCTTGCCGGGAAGGCCAACCACGACACCTCAAGAAACTTGCCGCGACGCGCCGCTTGTCCCGGCAAGACCCGGCGAGCGACAAGCTTCCGGACGCGACAAGACAACGACCACCCACTCTATACCAAGGCTCCAACGCATCCGCCACAGTGTCCCCCGAGGCCTTCTCGGTAGCGTGGCGGAGCCTCAGACGGCTGTGGGTACGCGGTGGCGAGCGGAGATGATGAGAAGGCCATCTTGGCAAATGGTGGCGCTCCTAACGGTCACTTTTTGCACTGTTTAGGCGACTCAGACGGGCATTCAATGCCCTTGTCCCCTGCCGTCAGAGTTAGGTAGGGTGCACTGTGCAAGTAGCTGTACCAACCACTTCTTTTACACTTTTACCCTGCATGCGTTGCCACCTGTCGGTGACCCGTTTAGCGTATAAAAGGAGGCCCATGCGCAACGTAGGAGGGGTTCGACTCATTCGAAACTACAGAACGCTCACGCTCTCAAGCAAGAACACAATACAAACACAAAGCAGCAGTAGGAGTTTTATCTCTCCGGAGAGCTCCGAAGCTGGGTAAAACCGCTCGCGTGCTTCGACTCGATCCGCTCTTCGTGCGATCCTTGCCCCCCGTTGGACCGAGAAGGGTCCCCTGCCGCATAGGTGTTCGTTCCCACGACACGTGTCGGTCATCAACACTCACTGTTTTGGCCGATTCAGACCCGTTTCATGGACTATTACTCACCGTTTTGGGGTCCCAAAGTGATTTCCATGGTTGTCGAACCCCAAGGTGTGCTTACCTGTCGGTCATCAACACTCACAGTTTTGGTCGATTCTGGCCGGTTTCGTGGACTATTACTCACAGTTTTGGGGTCCTGTAGTGATTTCCATGATTAAGGAATCCCGGTGTGCGTTTACGTGTCGGTCATCAACACTCACAGTTTGGGCCGATTCTGACCCGTTTCGTGGACTATTACTCACCGTGTTGCGGTACCAAAGCAATTTCCATGGTTGTCGAACCCCAAGGTGTGCTTATGTCTTGGTCGTCAAGACTCGCAGTTTTGGCCGATTATAGCCCATTTCGTGTATTATCACTCGCCGCTTTTGGGTCCCGGAGTGATTTCCACGATTAACGAACCCCGGGGTCTGTTTACGTGTCGGTCATCAACACTCACATGTTTTGCCGATTCAGGCCTGTTTCGTGGACTATTACCCACCGTTCTAGGGTCCCAAAGCAATTTCCATGGTTGTCGAACCCCAAGGTGCGCTTACGTGTCGGTCATCAACACTCACAGTTTTGGCCGATTTTGGCCCGTTTCGTGGACTATTACTCACTATTTTGGGGTCCCGGAGTGATTTCCACGATTAACGAACCACGGGGTGCATTTACATGTCGGTCCTCAACACTCACAGTTTTGCCCGATTCTGGCCCGTTTCGTGGACTATTACTCACTGTTTTGGGGTCCCGATATTATTTCCATGATTAACGAACCCTGGGGGTGCGTTTACGTGTCGGTCATCAACACTCGCGGTTTTTGTCGATTCTGAATCGTTTCGTGGACTATTACTCACAGTTCTGGGTCCCGAAGAGATTTCCATAGTTGTTAAACGCCAAGGTGCGCATACGTGACGGTCATCAACATTCAGAGATTAGGTCGATTCTGGCCCGCTTCATTGACTATTACTCACTGTTTTGTGGTCCCGGAGTGATTTCCACAATCAACGAACATTGGGTGTGTTTATGTGTCGGTCATGAACACTCACAGTTTTGGACAATTTTGGCCCGTTTCGTGGACTATTAATCACCGTTTTGGGGTCCCGAAGCGCTTTCCATAGATGTGAAACACCTAGGTGCGCTTACGTGTTGGTCATCAACACTCACAGTTATGGACGATTCCGGCCCGTTCTATGAACTTTTACTCACTGTTTTGGGGTCTCGGAGTGATTTCTATGATTAATGAACCCGTTGTGCGTTTACGTGTCGGTCGTCAACACTCACTGTTTTGGCCGATTCAGACCCGTTTCGAGGACTATTACTCACCGTTTTGGGGTCCCAAAGTGATTTCCATGGTTGTCGAACCCCAGGGTGTGCTTACCTGTCGGTCATCAACACTCACATTTTTGGTCGATTCTGGCCGGTTTCATGGACTATTACTCTCAGTTTAGGGGTCCTGTAGTGATTTCCATGATTAAGGAATCCCGGTGTGCGTTTTCGTGTCGGTCATCAACACTCACAGTTTTGGCTGATTCTGACCCGTTTCGTGGACTATTACTCACTGTTTTGGGGTCCCAAAGCAATTTCCGTGGTTGTCGAACCCCAAGGTGTGCTTATGTCTTGGTCGTCAAGACTCGCAGTTTTGGCCGATTATAGCCCGTTTTATGAACTATTACTCATTGTTTTGGGGTCTCGGTGTGATTTCTATGATTAATGAACCCGTTGTGCGTCTACGTGTCGGTCATCAACACTCACTATTTTGGCCGATTCAGACCTGTTTCGTGGACTATTACTCACCGTTTTGGGGTCCCAAAGTGATTTTTATGGTTGTCGAGCCCCAAGGTGTGTTTACCTGTCGGTCATCAACACTCACAGCTTTGGTCGATTCTGGCCGGTTTCATGGACTATTACTCACAGTTTTGGGGTCCTGTAGTGATTTCCATGATTAAGGAATCCCGGTGTGTGTTTACGTGTCGGTCATCAACACTCACATGTTTAGCCGATTTAGGCCCGTTTCGTGGACTATTACCCACCGTTCTAGGGTCCCAAAGCAATTTCCATGGTTGTCGAACTCCAAGGTGTGCTTACGTGTCGGTCATCAACACTCACAGTTTTGGCCGATTTTGGCCCGTTTCGTGGACTATTACTCACTATTTTGGGGTCCCGGAGTGATTTCCATGATTAACGAACCCTGGGGTGCGTTTACGTGTCGATCATCAACACTCACAGTTTTGCCCGATTTTTCTGGCCCGTTTCGTGGACTATTACTCACTGTTTTGGGGTCCCGAAGTTATTTCCATGATTAACGAACCCTAGGGTGCGTTTACGTGTCGGTCATCAACACTCGCGGTTTTTGTCGATTTTGAGCCATTTCATGGACTATTACTCACCGTTCTGGGGTCCCGAAGAGATTTCCATAATTGTTAAACCCCAAGGTGCGCATACATGACGGTCATCAACATTCACAGATTTGGTCGATTCTGGCCCCTTTCGTTTACTATTACTCACTGTTTTGTGGTCTCAGAGTGATTTCCACAATCAACGAACATGGGGTGCGTTTATGTGTCGGTCATGAACACTCACAGTTTTGGACAATTTTGGCCTATTTCGTGCACTATTAATCACTGTTTTGGGGTCCCGAAGCGATTTCCATAGATGTGAAACCACAAGGTTGTCATGACCGGTTTTTCCGGGTATAAATTTCCCGAAAAAGACCGTCGTGCTCATCGGCCCCAGGATTAGCTGATGAAGTTCCAACTTGATACAGAAATTCCAAGCAAAATACAAAATATGCAGTACAAGACCATTCTGGCCTGTGAGTACAACAATTGGTTTCTAGTGGTTGATGGCGGAAGCGGTTTGTGCATAGGCACGACGGGTGAGGTTTGCGAGTATGGTCACAAAACCTCCAAGGTTGGTTGCTGTGGTCTCGCAGTACGACGGGCCGGGCATTGTGGTTGGGTTCGAGGCTGTCTTTGTCTTTGGGTTGGGGCTAGCGTGCCTTTTTATAGAAAAAGGAACAGAGTCTTCTCGCACGCTATGAATGAGACACCTTGGGTGCTGGTTCTTTGGTGCGTGATTGACATTCTAAGTTGATAGGTTGGGCACCGACTGCCAAAAGTGTCGGGTCACCGTGTGGCTATCTTGCACGCGAGAAGTTTGGCTGGGGTGTGGTTAAAGTCCGTGGGTTGGTTTGCCTAAGTTTTTCAACCTGGCTAAGATAGGATTAGCCAATGGTCGACTGGCTCGATATTAAGTCTGTCACGACCGGTTTTTCCGGGTATAAATTTCCAGAAAAAGACCGTCGTGCTCATCAGCCCCAGGATTACTGTTAGCTGATGAGGTTCCAACTTGATACAGAAATTCCAAGCAAAATACAAAATATGCAGTACAAGACCATTCTGGCCTGTGAGTACAACAATTGGTTTCTAGTGGTCGATGGCGGAAGCGGTTCGTGGATCATCAGTGTCTATGGGACTCCAATTCCCACAGGAACAGCTGACCAGGTTAACTCCTACCTCTGCGAGGCTGCATTCTCTGTTGCTTAGGTTCCGGGGCTTTCATCGCGACGCCCCTCTCCGTGCAAGAAAATCTGGCCAAGACAATAGCCAGGGACAAGCCAGTGAGTACTTTGAATGTACTCGCAAACATTATGAACACAGGTATAATATAACGATGATGTGCTGAAAATATTTTATGCTCATGACGTCAGTCACAATAGATAAATGAAACTCTGATGCGTGCAAGCAAGTTATTTATAAAAATGCAATAACATAGTAGTATTAAAATTTGTGAAATAAATAACAAGCAATGCCACAGTCGGGCGTCTGAGCGACACCACATAAAGGGCTTTAAAAGAAATGCCACAGTCGGGCGTATGAGCGACACCATATAAAGGGCTTTAAAAGAAATGCCACAGTCGGGCGTCTAAGCGACACCACATAAAGGGCTTTAAAAGAAATGCCACAGTCGGGCCTCTGAGCGACACCACATAAAGGGCTTTAAAAGAAATGCCACAGTCGGGCATCTAAGCGACACCACATAAAGGGCTTTAAAAGAAATGCCACAGTCGGGCGTTTGAGCGACACCACATAAAGGGCTTTAAAAGAAACAATCATAGTGAATATCCCGGAGGTAGAACCATCCCAGAGATACGCGATAATAACAATAATATCACGGTTAGTCAACAATAATAATAATCATAATTATCACAAGTCACAAGTAATAGTTCCAGCTACGTTAATAGCCACCTCACAAGACCGACACTTGACCCATCCTGCATCGTAGTCCTTAACCATGGACACGGCTATTCGAATAGGTTTAATCTTTGCAGAGGGTGTACTCTTTACCCACGAGTAACGGATTTCTTTAGTCCATCGGGACTAATTCCGTCTACGGTCTTTTTGTTGAAAACACACCTAACTTGCACACACCAGCTTAACTCACACATGTCTGGAATCACCCATGACACCTGTTAAGCAAACTCTAAGTGGGGAGGCTACAACCTCGCATAGCATGGGATCAAATTTATATAGCGCGCTCTAAGGTGTGCCCCCCTCTCGGTCCCAACCGGAAACACCCATGCCCCCGGATCAGGTGGCCTGCCTACCAGCTACAACCGGTATCTTCCACCCTGGCCTCTCTGTACGGTGTGTGCTAGAAAGAGGTTGACAACTTACTGAACCGCACTCTACTTGCTGTAGAGACGAGTGGTAGTACGAAACAAGTATGGGGGTTACTGGAACAAGACTTGATCTACGGTCAACTCAGGAGGTTTAACTATTCCCTGCATGATTAGCATAACGAATATATCTCAACCAACAGAGTCACCGCTCATATCACCTTACCATGCCATACCAGACATAACCGTCCCGACGGAGACCGGCGACAAACTCATGCCTACCCAAGGCAGAGGTTTTCCCGGGTTCCTGCCGGTATGCATGCAAGGCGCATGAGGGTGATTATCATCACAAGGGTGTTCATTTCCAACAGCATCGAAATCGATAACATGCACCCATGCATATGATCATGTCACATGAAATAACAAGTTCCTCCAAAGTGCGGTGATGTTATAAACGTGTCATCGAACACACAAAAATATTATGCCGGGGTTCAGAATGCTTGCCTTCAAGTTGTGGGGTGGTGAGGTGCATCCTAAAACTTTTGAAAGCCTTTCTCCTCTCTCCAAAATCCTATTAAAAGTATTTTTGAATCAATATATAGTTTCAAAAACAGTACCAAAAAGTTTTCTGAAAATTTTCGAAATAAATCTAAAAATAAACTAGACAAAATTTTAAAGAGAACAGAAAAAGAATCAATCAAAAATCCTTCTCTGTTTAAAAGTTATAAGAGTTTTGGTTCAAGGACTCATCTATAATGAAATAGAAAACTCCCAGGGGCTTAAACAGAAAAGCGCAGAAAACGGTTCAGAGTAGAAAGCATATTTTCCAAAGTTCGCTTTCAGAAAAAGATTCAAAAAAATAGTAGAGAGGCTGACGGGCGGGTCCCACCCGTCAGGTTTGAATTTTCAAACTAGCGAGACGGGGCTCGTCGGCGCCCGAGAGCCGCGGTGGTCGCCGGCGGCGATCCACGGCGAGGCAGAAGGATCGGAGGGTACCTCCGTGTTGAGGGCGTCGTTCCGCGTCGGTTGGTAGTGGTGGTGGTCGCCGGTGAGCACCGCGTCGACGGTGGCTCCTCCTCCGGCGGACGGTGGTTCGGGTGGTCGTGGGTCTCGTCGGAGAGTGCTGCGGAGATGCAATTGAGGAGGGGGTTAGACTTGCGGTAGCATGATAGGGTAGCTGACGTGATTAGGGTGCCGGAGATGGCCTCACCAGAGTGAATCATGGTGGAGGCCGAGGCGGAACGGGGCGGCCGGAGCTGGGGGAGAAGACCTCCTCGAGGTCCCCCTGGTGGCCTGGCAGGGTGCTGGTGAGGTGCAGAGGGGGTGGGTGCTTGAGGGCGAGCTCGGGAGCCCTTAATATAGGCGGTCTGAGGCGGTGGCCGAGCACGGGGTTCTTCGACGAAGTTTACGGCGGCGCAGGGCATTGGTCGGGGTGGTTTAGGGCTTGAGCGTCGTCGTGGGGGTCCACTGACTCCATTTAGGTGCTAAGCGAGCTCGGTTAGGCACTTTGGGGGGAGCTCGACGGAACGGGGCAGCGCAGGCCCGTCGGCGGCAGGGAGCACGTTCTGTGCTTGCCGGGCCACGTCGACGGTGCCGCGGGCGTGCGCTGGCAAGGAGATGGCCACGCGGAGCTACCAGGAGGGTTGGGCGGTGCCGAACGGCGTTATGCCGCAGTGTTGCCCCCTGTCGGCAGACACGGTGGTTCTGCCGCCGCGGGACACGCCGGCGCAGGCGGGCCAGGGCGCCACAGACGC
Organism: Aegilops speltoides; assembly: GCA_021437245.1. Taxonomy (NCBI): domain Eukaryota; kingdom Viridiplantae; phylum Streptophyta; class Magnoliopsida; order Poales; family Poaceae; genus Aegilops; species Aegilops speltoides. The sequence goes on from CM038144.1 coordinate 2,901,967, forward strand.
CAGGAAGGCGCCAAGCGCGCGTGCGGTGTGCTGGCCAGGGGGAAGGGGCCATGCGCAACGTGCCAGGGCGCACTGTGAGTGCGTGACTGAACTCTGACGAGAGAAAAGCGACACTGAACTCTGAAACTCTGAATATGAAAAAAAAACGGTGCATGCCAAGTGTTCGACAGAATGATTCTGGCGTGTAGGGATTTTTCCTTGAGCTGATTTTTGGTGGAGAGGTCTATCATTGCAACCAGAGGTTGCCTGAATTTTGGTGGAATTTTTGGAGGAGTGGAGATATGAAATTCACCAAATTTGGCAATCTGGTCCAAACTTGCAGAGATTGTAATTTGAAAGATTTGAAAAGGGGAGGAGTGAAACATGATGGTTCTAGGTTGTGGGTACCAAGGACTATCTAGGAGAGTTTGTTTGAGGTCAAAACTCAAATGCATCTTGGTACTTGCTTTGTAAATCCCTCAGGTTCAAAACAATAGACAGAAAAGATTTTGGGCAGGAAATAAATAAAATAAAATCCAAAAATGAGTTGGATTTGTTGGGAATAATATATGGATTGCCCCAAAGTGGTAGGAGGGTTTTTGGGAGGTTTTACCACGTGAGGCATGGTAACACCATGGGTGGTTTTAATATAAGATAAGTCCCAAAACTCCTAGGGTTTTCTCTTAAAGAAAATAATCCCAAAAAAATAAATTTGAGAAGGAACAAATGTAAGAAAGGTTTTAATAACCAAACACCAAAGTGTTGATGAAGATACCAAAATACAATCCTTGCCAAGGGGAAAAAGTTTTGAGAGGGAAGAAAGTCCAATAAATTTGGGAAGTATTTCACTTGAGGTAAAAACTCCATGATAACAAGAAAGGAAAATGTTTCAAAAATCAAAAGTGAGTCCAGAAAATAAAAGTTTTAATTTCTTGGTAAAATTTTAATTAACAAAACAAGGTTGAAAATTTTGGGGTGTCACAATACTACCCCCCTTAAGAAAAATCTCGTCCTCGAGATTTGCTAAGGGTTGTAAAACAAAAATACCTTTACTTGGCCAAAAGGTCATTTTACACAGGCGGTAAAAAGAGGCTACAGTGAGAGGGCAATAAGTGGTGAGTAACTACAGTGTGGTACTGGCGCTGTGTGGAAAAATCCATGTTTATGAAAACCAGCGATTTCTTCGCTAGGCGCCGTGAATTTAGAATAAATTCTAAATTTACCAATACGCTGGTCGTACCCGAGAGCACAGTGCTCTCTCTGGCTGACAGGTGGGACCGGGGCCCATTGTCGATCTCCTTCTTCCTCTGGCTCTCTTCTTCCTCTCTCCTTGCGCTTCCCCAGCTTTCTCCACCGGCAACGCGTCTAGCCAGAGGGCATCTAGGCCGATCTTGGTAGTCTTGCGGCGTGCTTGCTGCCGGTGAAGTGTGCACTCACCTCGCGGGCCAGTGCGCTGTGGGTACTGCTCGCGGATTCGCCTCCGAACACCGGCGATCGGGCGACGAGCAGCGCTGGTGGACCTTGCCCACCGTACACCGGGCTCGAGCTATAAAATGACCGCGGCGTTCTCCTCTTCTTCCTCACACCTGGCCTCGCTCCTCCTTCTCTCTTCTTCTCCTCTGTTTCTGCTGGCCGGAGCTCAAGACGAGGCTCTAATGGCGGAGGTGCTACCGGACTGGTACGTGATCCTGTTGTGCGGGGGGCTGGCGGCAGTGCTGGGGCTCTCCGTGCTCTTGTGTGCGATGATCCTTGATGATCGTCGCGATGCTGCTGCTCGGGTGTTGGCTCTCCGCGTTGGTGATGATCACGAGGAGTAGGTGAGGTGTGCCAAGTGCTAACTGTTGTTTGGGGGTGGTTAGCCAGATGTAACACCGTTGCAAAGTTTTGCAAACAGTGTATGTGCTCGGATGATTATGGTCGAGTGTCTGTGGTCGTTGTGCTATGTGAAATAAAATAATCCATGTCGTGAGAAGATGCAGATGCAGCAGATCAGGGAAAAGAAATCTCACTCCAGGATTATATGCAGAATAAAACAGTAATGCAACATAATCACTCATATTAATTGAAGCTAAAGATTTACTTGCCGCGCAAACTCGGGGTACCACGCATAAGTTAGAACACATAAATAAAAGTTGCGATAATAAATATAACGGTGACGTCTAAATCGAAGACGGTTACTGGACGGGGCGCTGAGAAAATGACTCTGTCACAGGGATACACTCCTCTTCTATCGGGGAAAGTGGATTGACTAGACGATGAATGTGTCTCTCCTGGTCGGGCCTCGGTGATTTGGCGATGGCGATCTGAGGATTTAAATCTGCGAGACTCTGGAGATAACTCGTCATGTGCTGGGCTCAATGCTCTTCCAACGCATAGGCACGACGGGTGAGGTTTGCCAGTATGGTCACAAAACCTCCAAGGTTGGTTGCTGTGGTCTCGTTGTGCACGACGGGGCCAGGCATTGTGGCTGGGTTCGAGGCTGTGCTGTGCTGGGTTGGGGCTAGCGTGCCCTTTTTATAGAAAAAGGGAACGGAGTCTTCTCTCACACGCTTGCGAATGAGACACCTTGGGTGCTGGTTGCTAGTGCGTGATTGACATGCTAAGTTGATAGGTTGGCCGCCGACTGCCAAAAGTGTTGGGGTCACTGTGTGGCTATCTTGCACGAGAAGTTTGGCTGGGGTGTGGTTAAAGTCTAGTGGGTTGGTTTGCCTAATTTTTTCAACCTGGCTAAGATAGGATTAGCCAATGGTCAGCCTGGCTCTGATACCAAGTCTGTCATGACCGGTTTTTCCGGGTATAAATTTCCAGAAAAAGACCGTCGTGCTCATCAGCCCCAGGATTACTGTTAGCTGATGAGGTTCCTACTTGATACAGAAATTCCAAGCAAAATACAAAATATGCAGTACAAGACCATTCTGGCCTGTGAGTACAACAATTGGTTTCTAGTGGTTGATGGCGGAAGCGGTTTGTGGATCATCAGTGTCTATGGGACTCCAATTACCACATGAACAGCTGACCAGGTTAACTCCTATCTCTGCGAGGCTGCGTTCTCCGTCGCTTAGGTTCCGGGGCTGTCATCGCGACGCCCCTCTCCGTGCAAGAAAATCTGGCCAAGACAATAGCCAGGGACAAGCCAGTGAGTAATTTGAATGTACTCGCACACATTATGAACACAGGTATAATATAACGATGATGTGCTGAAAATATTTTATGCTCATGACGTCGGTCACAAAAGATAAATGAAACTCTAATGCGTGCAAGCAAGTTATTTATAAAAATGCAATAACATAGTAGTATTAAAATTTGTGAAATAAATAAAAAGCAATGCCACAGTCGGGCGTCTGAGCGACACCACATAAAGGGCTTTAAAAGAAATGCCACAGTCGGGCATCTGAGCGACACCACATAAAGGGCTTTAAAAGAAATGGCACATACTGGCCTCGAAATACACCACATAAAGGGCTTTAAAAGAAAGGTTACATGTCAAGCGCCTGAGCGACACCACATAAAGGGCTTTAAAAGAAATGCCATAGTCGGGCGTCTGAGCGACACCACATAAAGGGCTTTAAAAGAAATGCCACAGTCGGGCGTCTGAGTGACACCACATAAAGGGCTTTAAAAGAAACAATCATAGTGAATATCCCGGAGGTAGAACCATCCCAGAGATATTCGATAATAACAATAATATCACGGTTAGTCAACAATATTAATACTCATAATTATCACAAGTCACAAGTAATAGTTCCAGTTCTGGTTAACAGTTTCACCTCCAAAGACCGACACTTGACCCATCCCAGACTGTAGTCCTTAACCATGGACATGGCTATTCGAATAGGTTTAATCTCTGCAGAGGGTGTACTCTTTACCCACGAGTAATGGATTTCTTTAGTCCATCGGCACTAATTCCGTCTACGGTCTTTTTGTTGAAAACACACCTAACTTGCACACAACAGCTTAACTCACACGTGTCTGGAATCACCCATGACACCTGTTAAGCAAACTCTAAGTTGGGAGGCTACAACCTCGCGTAGCATGGGATCAAATTTATATCGCGCGCTCTAAGGGGTGCCCCCTCTCGGTCCCAACCGGAAACACCCATGCCCCCGGACCAAGTGGCCTACCTACCAGCTACAACCGGTATCTTCCACCCTGGCCTCTCTGTACGATGTGTGCTAGAAAGAGGTTGACAACTTACTGAACCGCACTCTACTTGCTGTAGAGACGAGTGGTAGTACGAAACAAGTATGGGGGTTACTGGAACAAGACTCGATCTACGGTCGACTCAGGAGGTTTAAGTATTCCCTGCATGATTAGCATAATGGATATATCTCAACCAACAGAGTCACCGCTCATATCACCTTACCATGCCATACCAGACATAACCGTCCCGACGGAGACCGGCGACAAACTCATGCTTACCCAAGGCAGAGGTTTTCCCGGATTCCTGCCGGTATGCATGCAAGGTGCATGAGGGTGATTATCATCACAAGGGTGTTCATTTCCAACAGCATGGAAATCAATAACATGCACCCATGCATATGATCATGTCCATGAAATAACAAGTTCCTCCGAAGTGCGGGGATGTTATAAACGTGTCATCGAACACACAAAAATATTATGCCGGGGTTCAGAATGCTTGCCTTCAAGTTGTGGGGTGGTGAGGTGCATCCTAAAACTTTTGAAAGCCTTTCCCCTCTCTCCAAAATCCTATTAAAAGTATTTTTGAATCAATATATAGTTTCAAAAACAGTACCAAAAAGTTGTCTGGAAATTTTCGAAATAAATCGTAAAATAAAGTAGACAAAATTTTAAAGAGAACAGAAAAAGAATCAATCAAAAATCCTTCTCTGTTTAAATGTTATAAGAGTTTTGGTTCAAGGACTCATCTATAATGAAACAGAAAACTCCCAGGGGCTTACACAGAAAAGCGCAGAAAACGGTTCAGAGTAGAAAGCGTATTTTCCAAAGTAAGCTTTCAGAAAACGATTCAAAAAAAATAGCAGAGAGGCTGACGGGCGGGTCCCACCCGTCAGGTTTGAATTTTCAAACGAGCGAGACGGGGCTCGTCGGCGCCCGAGAGCCGCAGTGGTCGCCGGCGGCGATCCACGGCGAGGCAGAAGGATCGGAGGGTACCTCCGTGTTCAGGGCATCGTTCCGCGTCGGTTGGTAGTGGTGGTGGTCGCCGGTGAGCACCGCGTCGACGGCGGCTCCTGCTCCGGCGGACGGCGGTTCGGGTGGTCGTGGGTCTCGTCGGAGAGTGCTGCGGAGATGCAATTGAGGAGGGGGTTAGACTTGCGGTAGCATGATAGGGTAGCTGACGTGATTAGGGTGCCAGAGATGGCCTCACCGGAGTGAATCGTGGTGGAGGCCGAGGCGGAACGGGGCGGCCGGAGCTGGGGGAGATGACCTCCTCGAGGTCCCCCTGGTAGCCTGGCAGGGTGCTGGTGAGGTGCAGAGGGGGTGGGTGCTTGAGGGCGAGCTCGGGAGCCCTTTATATAGGCGGTCCGTGGCGGTGGCCGAGAACGGGGTTCTCCGACGAAGTTTACGGCGGCGCAGGGCATTGGTCGGGGTGGTTTAGGGGTTGAGCGCCGTTGTGGGGGTCCACTGACTCCATTTAGGTGCTAAGCGAGCTCGGTTAGGCACATTGGGGGGAGCTCAACGGAACGGGGCGGCGCAGGCCCGTCGGCGGCAGGGAGCAGGTTCTGTGCTTGCCGAGCCACGTCGACGGTGCCGCGGGCGTCCGCTGGCAAGGAGATGGCCAAGCGGAGCTACTAGGAGGGTTGGGCGGCGCCGAACGGCGTTATGCCGCAGTGTTGCCCCCTGTCGGCAGACACGGTGGTTCTGCCGTCGCGGACACGCCAGCCTTGAAGCGGGCTGTGGCGCCACAGACGCCAGGAAGGCGCCAAGCGCGCGTGCGGTGCGCTGGCCAGGGGGAAGGGGCCATGCGCAACGTGCCAGGGTGCACTGTGAGTGCGTGACTGAACTCTGATGAGAGAAAAGCGACACTGAACTCTGAAACTCTGAATATGAAAAAAAACGATGCATGCCAAATGTTCGACAGAATGATTCTGGCGTTTAGGGATTTTTCCTTGAGCTTGTTTTTGGTGGAGAGGTCTATCATTGCAACCAGAGGTTGCCTGAATTTTGGTGGAATTTTTGGAGGAGTGGAGATATGAATTTCACCAAATTTGGCAAATCTGGTCCAAACTTGCAGAGACTGTAATTTGAAAAATTTGAAAAGGAGAGGAGTGAAACATGATGGTTCTAGGTTGTGGGTACCAAGGACTATCTAGGAGAGTTGGATTGAGGTCAAAACTCAAATGCATCTTGGTACTTGCTTTCTAAATCCCTCAGGTTCAAAACAATAGACAGAAAAGATTTTGGGCAGGAAATAAATGAAATAAAATCCAAAAATGAGTTGGATTTGTTGGGACAGAATATATGGATTGCCCCAAAGTGGGAGGAGGGTTTTTGGGAGGTTTTACCACGTGAGGCATGGCAAAACCATGGGTGGTTTTAATATAAGATAAGTCCCAAAACTCCTAGGGTTTTCTCTTAATGAAAATAATCCCAAAAAAATAAATTTGAGAAGGGAACAAACAGAAGAAAGGTTTTTAATAACCAAACACCAGTGTTGATGAAGATACCAAAATAGAATCCTTGCCAAGGGGAAAAAGTTTTGAGAGGGAAGAAAGTCCAATAAATTTGGGAAGTATTTCACTTGAGGTAAAAACTCCATGATAACAAGAAAGGAAAATGTTTCAAAAATCAAAAGTGAGTCCAGAAAATAAAAGTTTTAATTTCCTGGTAAAATTTTAATTAAATAAACAAGGTTAAAAATTTTGGGGTGTCACAAAGGTGCACTAACGTCCTGGTCAACAACACTCACAGTTATGGCCGATTCTGGCCCATTTTATGAACTATTACTCACTATTTGGGGTCTCGGAGTGATTTCTATGATTAATGAACCTCATTGTGCGTTTACATGTCGGTCATCAACACTCACTGTTTTGGCCGATTCAGACTCGTTTCGTGGACTATTACTCACCGTTTTGGGGTCCCAAAGTCATTCCCATGGTTGTCGAACCCCAAGGTGTGCTTACCAGTCGATCATCAACACTCACAGTTTTGGTCGATTCAGGCCGGTTTCGTGGACTATTACTCACAGTTTTGGGGTCCTGTAGTGATTTCCATGATTAAGGAATCCCGGTATGCGTTTACGTGTCGGTCATCAACACTCACAGTTTTGGCCGATTCTGACCCGTTTCATGGACTATTACTCACCGTTTTGGGGTCCCAAAGCAATTTCCATGGTTGTCGAACCCCAAGGTGCGCTTATGTGTCGGTCATCAACACTCATAGTTTTGGTCGATTTTGGCCCGTTTCGTGGACTATTACTCACTATTTTGGGGTCCCGGAGTGATTTCCACGATTAACGAACCCTGGGGTGCATTTACGTGTCGGTCATCAACACTCACGGTTTTGCCCGATTCTGGCCCGTTTCGTGGACTATTACTCACTGTTTTGGGGTCCCGAAGTTATTTCCATGATTAACGAACCACGGGTGCGCGACGTGTTGGTCATCAACACTCGCGGTTTTGTCGATTCGAGCCGCTTTAGTGGACTATTACTCACCGCTCGGGTCCCAAGAGATTTCCATAGTTGTTAAACCCCAAGGTGCGATATACGATGTTGATCAACATTCACAGATTAGGCCGATTCTGGCCCGTTTCGTTGACTATTACTCACTATTTTGTGGTCCCGGAGTGACTTTCACAGTCAACGAACGTTGGGTGCGTTTATGTGTCGGTCATGAACACTCACAGTTTTGGACGATTTTGGCCCGTTTCGTGGACTATTAATCACCGTTTTGGGGTCCGGAAGCGCTTTCCATAGATGTGAAAACCCAAGGTGCGCTTACGTGTTGGTCATCAACACTCACAGTCATGGACGATTCTGGAACGTTTTATCAACTATTACTCATTGTTTTCGGGTCTCGGAGTGATTTCTATGATTAATGAACCCGTTGTGCGTTTACGTGTCGGTCATCAACACTTACTATTTTGGCCGATTCAGACCCGTTTCGTGGACTATTACTCACCGTTTTGGGGTCCCAAAGTGATTTCCATGGTTGTCGAACCCCAAGGTGTGCTTACCTGTCGGTCATCAACACTCACAATTTTGGTCGATTCTGGCCGGTTTCGTGGACTATTACTCACAGTTTTGGGGTCTTGTAGTGATTTCCATGATTAAGGAATCCCGGTGTGTGTTTACGTGTCGGTCATCAACACTCACATGTTTGGCCGATTCAGGCCCGTTTCGTGGACTATTACCCACCGTTCTAGGGTCCCAAAGCAATTTCCATGGTTGTCAAACTCCAAGGTGCGCTTACGTGTCGGTCATCAACACTCATAGTTTTGGCCGATTTTGGACCGTTTCGTGGAATATTTCTCACTATTTTGGGGTCCCGGAGTGATTTCCACGTTTAACGAACCCTGGGGTGCGTTTACGTGTCGGTCATCAACACTCACAGTTTAGCCCGATTCTGGCCCGTTTCGTGGACTATTACTCACTGTTTTGGGGTCCCGAAGTTATTTCCATGATTAACGAACCACGGGTGCGCGACGTGTCGACCATCAAGACTCGCGGTTTTTGTCGACTCTGAGCCATTTCATGGACTATTACTCACCTTCTGGGGTCCCGAAGAGATTTCCATAATTGGTAAACCCCAAGGTGCGCATACATGACGGTCATCAACATTCACAGATTTGGCCGATTCTGGCCCGTTTCGTTTACTATTACTCACTGTTTTGTGGTCCCGGAGTGATTTCCACAATCAACAAACATTGGGTGCGTTTATGTGTCGGTCATGAACACTCAAAGTTTTGGACGATTTTGGCCCGTTTCGTGCACTATTAATCACTGTTTTGGGGTCCCGAAGCGATTTCCATAGATGTGAAACCCCAAGGTGCGCTTACGTGTTGGTCATCAACACTCACAGTTATGGCCGATTCTGGCCCATTATATGAACTATTACTCACTGTTTGGGGTCTCGGAGTGATTTCTATGATTAATGAACCCGTTGTGCGTTTACGTGTCGGTCATCAACACTCACTGTTTTGGCCGATTCAGACCCGTTTCGTGGACTATTACTCACCGTTTTGGGGTCCCAAAGTGATTTCCATGGTTGTCGAACCCCAAGGTGTGCTTACCTGTCGGTCATCAACACTCACAGTTTTGGTCGATTCAGGCCGGTTTCATGGACTATTACTCACAGTTTTGGGGTCCTGTAGTGATTTCCATGATTAAGGAATCCCGTGATGCGTTTACGTGTCGGTCATCAACACTCACAGTTTTGGCCGATTCTGACCCGTTTCGTGGACTATTACTCACCGTTTTGGGGTCCCAAAGTGATTTGCATGGTTGTCGAACCCCAAGGTGTGCTTATGTCTTGGTCGTCAGGACTCGCAGTGTTGGCCGATTATAGCCCGTTTCGTGTATTATCACTCGCCGCTTTTGGGTCCCGGAGTGATTTCCACGATTAACGAACCCCGGGGTGTGTTTACGTGTCGGTCATCAACACTCACATGCTTGGCCGATTCCGGCCCGTTTCATGGACTATTACCCACCGTTCCAGGGTCCCAAAGAAATTTCCATGGTTGTCGAACCCCAAGGTGCGCTTACGTGTCGTTCATCAACACTCACAGTTTTGGCCGATTTTTTGCCCGTTTAGTGGACTATTACTCACTATGTTGGGGTCCCGAAGTGATTTCCACGATTAACGAACCCCGGGGTGCATTTACGTGTCGGTCATCAACACTCACTGTTTTGGCCGATTCAGACCCGTTTCATGGACTATTACTCACCGTTTTGGGGTCCCAAACTGATTTCCATGGTTCTCAAACCCCAAGGTGTGTTTACCTGTCGGTCATGAACACTCACAGTTTTGGTCGATTCAGGCCGGTTTCGTGGACTATTACTCACAGTTTGTGGGTCCTGTAGTGATTTCCATGATTAAGGAATCCCGGTATGCGTTTACGTGTCGGTCATCAACACTCACAGTTTTGGCCGATTCTGACCCGTTTCCTGGACTATTACTCACCGTTTTGGGGTCCCAAAGCGATTTCCATGGTTGTCGAACCCCAAGGTGTGCTTATGTCTTGGTCGTCAAGAGTCACAGTTTTGGCCGATTATAGCCCGTTTCGTGTATTATCACTCGCCACTTTTGGGTCCTGGAGTGATTTCCACGATTAACGAACCCCCTGGTGTGTTTACGTGTCGGTTATCAACACTCACATGTTTGTCCGATTCTGGCCCGTTTCGTGGACTATTACCCACCGTTCTAGGGTCCCAAAGCAATTTCCATGATTGTCGAACTCCAAGGTGCGCTTACGTGTCGTTCATCAACACTCACAGTTTTGGCCGATTTTTTGCCCGTTTCGTGGACTATTACTCACTATTTTGGGGTCCCGGAGTGATTTCCACGATTAACGAACCCCGGGGTGCGTTTACGTGTCGGTCATCAACACTCACAGTTTTGCCCGATTCTGGCCCGTTTCGTGGATTATTACTCACTGTTTTGGGGTCCCGAAGTTATTCCATGATTAACGAACCCTGGGGTGCGTTTACGTGTCGGTCATGGTTTTTGTCGATTCTGAGCTGTTTCATGGACTATTAGTCACCGTTCTGGGGTCCTGAAGAGATTTCCATAGTTGTTAAACCCCAAGGTGCGCATACATGACGGACATCAACATTCACAGACTAGGACGATTCTGGCCCATTTCGTTGACTATTACTCACTATTTTGTGGTCCCGGAGTGATTTTCACAATCAACGAACATTGGGTGCGTTTATGTGTCGGTCATGAACACTCACAGTTTTGGACGATTTTGGCCCGTTTTGTGGACTATTAATCACCGTTTTGGGGTCCGGAAGCGCTTTCCATAGATGTGAAACCCCAAGGTGAGCTTACGTGTTGGTCATCAACACTCACAGTTATGGACGATTCTGGCCCGTTTTATGAACTATTACTCATTGTTTTCGGGTCTCGGAGTGATTTCTATGATATATGAACCCGTTGTGCGTTTACGTGTCGGTCATCAACACTCACTATTTTGGCCGATTCAGACCCTTTTCGTGGACTATTACTCACCGTTTTGGGGTCCCAAAGTGATTTCCATGGTTGTCGAACCCCAAGGTGTGCTTACCTGTCGGTCATCAAGACTCACAGTTTTGGTCGACTCTGGCTGGTTTCGTGGACTATTACTCACAGTTTTGGGGTCCTGTAGTGATTTCCATGATTAAGGAATCCCGGTGTGTGTTTACGTGTCGGTCATCAACACTCACATGTTTGGCCGATTCAGGCCCGTTTCATGGACTATTACCCACCGTTCTAAGGTCCCAAAGCAATTTCCATGGTTGTCGAACTCCAAGGTGCGCTTACGTGTCGGTCATCAACACTCACAGTTTTGGCCGATTTTGGACCGTTTCGTGGACTATTACTCACTGTTTTGGGGTCCTGGAGTGATTTCCACGTTTAACGAACCACTACTAGGGAAAACCTTATACAGTAACTTTAGCGATGGCGTGTGTCATGTACACGCTTAGTGCTAAATAGCAGCAACAAGCTCGCCAAACCGCGCCCACAGATAGTTTCAGAGCAGTGGCGTGTCTCATGGAAAACACGTTACTACTAAAATTCTCGTGGATTAGCCGATATGGTACACATAGTACTAGCGATCTACATGGAACCGCTGCTCTCTACTTTCTTTGTAGCAGCTGCTTTTGCTCTAAACTCGCTACTACTAAATGATATAAAATTAAATGAAAAGCAAATAGAAAGGTAATTGAGAATGAAAGAAATCAAGAAGGTGAAAGGAAAAAAAATAAAATGTGAAGAAAAATAAGTGGAAGAGGGAAAAAGGAGAAAGTTGTAGCGAGAGCGCAGATCACGTAACGCAAGAGTAGCTAATGTAGCAGCAGCGTGTTTATGGGAACACGCTACTGCTACTTCTGACTTAACCACCGCGTTCGTCCTTCTCCCATGGCCACTTTCCCCCAAATCTCAACTCCGGTCTCGCCGCCGCCGTCGCCCGTCGGTCGCCGCGCGCTCTCCGCACACCCTCTACGCCGCCCCCGCCCTCGGATTCAATGCCGCCCCGCCCTCGACCTCAACGCCGCCCCGGACGCTGCCCCAAGCCCGACCTCGACGCCGCCTGCCCCTCTCTCACCGCAGGCACCCGATCGAGGTGAGCACGCCTGCTCCTCCCCCTCCCCTACCTCTGCCTAGATAGAGTTCTTCAAATTTTATTTGCATCAAATAGTTAGGGTTCATCTATGGGTGGAAATGAATTTGATACAGATGCGGCTGGGATTTTTTCTTAGGTGACGTTTTCTTAGATGATGAATAAACACTAGTGTAATGCATAATAAAACGAGTAAAATTTGACCTTCTTCTATTTAGTTAGTAAGAACTAGTTAGTAAGAACTAGGTACTAATTAGGTGATTTTTTAGTTAAAACAATTTTTCCCTCCTCGACGTGGACGATGCCTAACCCGCATCCTCGTCGTCGAGCCGGCGGAGGACGACACCTGCTTGACCAGATCGGCCATGTCCGGGACTGGGCTCCACCGGGGTGGTACTGGGAGGCGCTACCTACCGGGGGGTGCAGGTTGGTGAGGAGCCAGCCTGTCGTTGACCCGAACCTTCTTTGGTGGCGGTCGCGTGGGCGTTGATGATCCAGAGGCTCGAGGACTCCATGGAGGTGGTGCGCCACCGTGTCGAGGAGGAGGACGCGCACGTCCGTCGCTATTTGTTTGCGTTGGAGCACATGCCGCTCTCCAATACCGGTAGGTTCTCCGGGATCTCACCGAGCTATGATCCCGTGATGGTGCCTTCTCGTGGGTGTTCACCGCCTGCGCCGATACCGTTGTGTGCTAGAGTTTTAGTTGTATTAGTGATGTTATATGTATGACACTATTCTGATGTATTAGTGATAATATTCGACGATGTAATCGACGCATGAGATGATCTACTTTTGCTTATTGAATGCATGCTAATTTGAGTCCTATAAGATATTTTGAAATGTATATCTTGTGTTGCTCAATATCCAAGTGGCGGTCATGTTTGCAGGTTATACCTTGAGTGGCCTATGTTTTGCCGGAGTGTTGATTCATTTCCGCTCCGGCAAATTTCAAGCGCTCGATATGTCCTATTTTAGCAAAGGTCATGCCGGATTTTTCCGTGAATTTTGGCATGACTTGTGCTAGAATATGTAGGAAATATCGAGTGCCCCGGATTTGTGTGTTGAGTATCTTGGTAGTTGTCTTCGATCGATTTTCAATTAATGTTTTAACTATGAACATAGGAAATGTCTGACGACGAGAAGGATTTGGTATTTGCAAATATGCGAACACGAGCACGGCTCATGCGATGACGGAATCTTCCTAGATGATGATAGGCGCTCAAAGATCAAGCGGGCGAGAACTTCAAGTGGATACATGAAGTCGAACGACAAGTCTTTTTTCGTAATTAAGCTTGACATCTGCTTCATTTGCTTCAACTTATATTTTATTACTATTCTACTAGCGTATCCCCTGCCATGAAGGAGTTTTTGTATTGGATAAGACAGGTTTCAGTCATTGTATGGAGGAAAAGAAAGTTTATTTGAAGACCGAGCATGGTTATATTTTCCATGCGAAGTTATACAATTCAGACGACTACACTTATTTTGGATGCAAAACATGGCGAGCACTATGCAAGACTTATCCATTTGAGCCTGATATGGTTATCACCTTTGATATTTGTCCGGAAGATGATATTGAAGGTAATACCGACATCTGGGTCAATGTGCAAATGCCTCCAGTTATACCATTATGTAAGTTTCTCAATCATATTTATGTCTTTGATATTGTTTATTCAACAATAGTTGACAACTAATTTGTATTGTCAGCTTATTTCCGCAAGCAAACATGTCCACTGCTTGGTAGACAGGACCGTATATCGTCCCTGGGCTGAACTCAATCTGCGAGGAGCTCACCATTATGTTTCATGGCTTGAGGATCTTGATACTGTCAAGAAAAATTTTCTTCCTGCATTTAGAAATCTTAGTACTGATAATGTGCGACCAATAGTGTTCGTAATGAACTACGGTCACATCCATTTAGGTAGGATGGTAATATTTTTACTTTTTATCCTCATTGCATCTTTTCCATACATTATTTTTGAAGCTAAACTTCATTGCTAAGTATGTTACCATACGATGTTCTTCAACAGGGACTCCCGATGAATGTTGTGCCTTATGGGATCGAGACTAAAGGTATCATGAGTATTATCAACTTACGGCCAAGATATCCTACAGCTTACTTTAGTGCATTCAAGATTAGCGACGGATGCTTAATAGTGCAAGACTGGACCAAATATGTGTTGGGGGAGCGCAGAGAAGTACTAGGGAGCAGCAACCAGAGGCGCCTTCCAAGATTAGGAGACAGGTTCATCTGCATGCTCCAACTTGATCAAGGAGGAGAGCTAGACATGTTTTATGTTCTTTTACCTAAGAGAGAGCAGCAGGAGGGAGTAGCTGTCTAGAAATGAGTTTCAGGATGATGATGTGCTACACTATTACTATGACGATAAAATAGCTAGTGTTGGTGGTAATGACTATGATGATTATTATTAGCTAGTGTTAGTGGTGATTAAATAAATACTGTTGGTGGTAATGACCATGATGATGATTAAATATCTTGTGCTGGCGGATTAGATTCAAGTGGAGGCAACATGTGGTGCACATCGAAAGTACTACTAATCCAAACTAGATCAAGTTTGGATTAGTAGTATACTTTTGACATGCACCACATATTGCCTCCACTTGAACCTAATCCACCTTCATTTAATACACTGTTATGGACATAATGATGTAAACCTCATAACAGCTGGTATTGTACCAATATTTGTATGATGGCACATAAATAAACTAAAAAAAAATACTAGTAGCGATGGAAAGAAAACACGCTGCAAGTAGATACCTTAGCAGTAGCGCGGTATTGTACAAGCGCTGCAGCTATTTGTCCTAGCAGTAGCGCGTGATGGCACGCGTTACTGCTAAGCAATAGTTGTAGTGCCTTATTAGTAGCGCGGCCACCCGCGCTACTAGTGGGCACAAAACACGCGCTACTGCTCGGGTTTTCCCTAGTAGTGAACCCTGGGGTGTGTTTATGTGTCGGTCATCAACACTCACAGTTTTGCCCGATTCTGGCCCATTTCGTGGACTATTACTCATAGTTTTGGGGTCCCGAAGTTATTTCCATGATTAACTAACCCTGGGGTGCGTTTACGTGTCGGTCATCAGCACTCGCGGTTTTTGTCGATTCTGAGCCATTTCATGGTCTATTACTCACCTTCTGGGGTCCCGAAGAGATTTCCATAATTGTTAAACCCCAAGGTGCGCATACATGACGGTCACTGTTTGGCCCGTCTCATTTACTATTACTCACTGTTTTGTGGTCCCGGAGTGATTTCCACAATCAACGAACATTGGGTGCGTTTATGTGTCGGTAACGAACACTCACAGTTTTGGACGATTTTGGCCCGTTTCGTGCACTATTAATCACTGTTTTGGGGTCCTGAAGCGATTTCCATAGATGTGAAACCCCAAGGTGCGCTTACGTGTTGGTCATCAACACTCACAGTTATGGCCGATTCTGGCCCGTTTTATGAACTATTACTCACAGTTTGGGGTCTCGGAGTGATTTCTATGATTAGTGAACTCCGTTGTGTGTTTACGTGTCGGTCATCAACACTCACTGTTTTGGCCGATTCAGACCCGTTTCGTGGACTATTACTCACCGTTTTGGGGTCCCAAAGTGATTTCCATGGTTGTCGAACCCCAAGGTGTGCTTACCTGTCGGTCATCAACACTCACAGTTTTGGTCGATTCAGGCCGGTTTCATGGACTATTACTCACAGTTTTGGGGTCCTGTAGTGATTTCCATGATTAAGGAATCGCGATATGCGTTTATGGTCGGTCATCAACACTCACAGTTTTGGCCGATTCTGACCCGTTTCGTGGACTATTACTCACCGTTTTGGGGTCCCTAAGTTATTTCCATGATTAACGAACCCTGGGGTTCGTTTACGTGTCGGTCATCAACACTCGCGGTTTTTGTCGATTCTGAGCCGTTTCGTGGACTATTACTCACCGTTCTGGGGTCCCAAAGAGATTTCCATAGTTATTAAACCCCAAGGTGCGCATACGTGACGGTCATCAACATTCACAGATTAGGACGATTCTGGCCCGTTTCGTTGACTATTACTCACTGTTTTGTGGTCCCGGAGTGATTTTCACAATCAACGAACATTGGGTGCGTTTATGTGTCGGTCATGAACACTCACAGTTTTGGACGATTTTGGCCCGTTTTGTGGACTATTAATCACCGTTTTAGGGTCCGGAAGCGCTTTCCATAGATGTGAAACCCCAAGGTGCGCTTACGTGTTGGTCATCAACACTTACAGTTATGGACGATTCTTGCCCGTTTTATGAACTATTACTCATTGTTTTCGGGTCTCGGAGTGATTTCTATGATTAATGAACCCGTTGTGCGTTTACGTGTCGGTCATCAACACTCACTATTTTGGCCGATTCAGACCCGTTTCGTGGACTATTACTCACCGTTTTGGGGTGCCAAAGTGATTTCCATGGTTGTCGAACGCCAAGGTGTGCTTACCTAACGGTCATCAACACTCACAGTTTTGGTCGATTCTGGCCGGTTTCATGGACTTTTTTCTCACAGTTTTGGGGTCCTGTAGTGATTTCAATGATTAAGGAATCCCGGTGTGTGTTTACGTGTCGGTCATCAACACTCACATGTTTGGCCGATTCGGGCCCGTTTCGTGGACTATTACCCACCGTTCTAGGGTCCCAAAGCAATTTCCATGGTTGTCGAACTCCAAGGTGCGCTTACGTGTCGGTCATCAACACTCATAGTTTTGGCCGATTTTGGACCGTTTTGTGGACTATTACTCACTATTTTGGGGTCCCGGAGTGATTTCCACATTTAACGAACCCTGGGGTGCGTTTACGTGTCGGTCATCAACCCTCATAGTTTTGCCCGATTCTGGCCCGTTTCGTGGACTATTACTCATAGTTTTGGGGACCCGAAGTTATTTCCATGATTAACGAACCCTGGGGTGCGTTTACGTGTCGGTCATCAGCACTCGCGGTTTTTGTCGATTCTGAGCCATTTCATGGACTATTACTCACCTTCTGGGGTCCCGAAGAGATTTCCATAATTGTTAAACCCCAAGGTGCGCATACATGACGGTCATCAACATTCACGGATTTGGCCGATTCTGGCCCGTTTCGTTTACTATTACTCACTGTTTTGTGGTCCCGGAGTGATTTCCACAATCAACGAACATTGGGTGCGTTTATGTGTCGGTCATGAACACTCACAGTTTTGGACGATTTTGGCCCGTTTCGTGCACTATTAACCACTGTTTTGGGGTCCCGAAGCAATTTCCATAGATGTGAAACCCCAAGGTGCGCTTACGTGTTGGTCATCAACACTCACAGTTATGGCCGATTCTTGCCCATTTTATGAACTATTACTCATTATTTGGGGTCTCAGAGTGATTTCTATGATTAGTGAACTCCGTTGTCCGTTTACATGTCGGTCATCAACACTCATAGTTTTGGCCGATTCTGACCCGTTTCGTGGACTATTACTCACCGTTTTGGGGTCCCAAAGCGATTTCCATGGTTGTCGAACCCCAAGGTGTGCTTATGTCTTGGTCGTCAAGACTCGCAGTTTTGGCCGATTATAGCCCGTTTCGTGTATTATCACTCGCCGCTTTTGGGTCCCGGAGTGATTTCCACGATTAACGAACCCCGGGGTGTGTTTACGTGTCGGTCATCAACACTCACATGTTTGGCCGATTCCGGCCCGTTTCGTGGACTATTACCCACCGTTCTAGGGTCCCAAAGCAATTTCCATGATTGTCGAACCCCAAGGTGCGCTTACGTGTCGTTCATCAACACTCATAGTGTTGGCCGATTTTTGGCCCGTTTCGTGGACTATTACTCACTATTTTGGGGTCCCGGAGTGATTTCCACGATTAACGAACCCTGGGGTTCGTTTACGTGTCGGTCATCAACACTTACAGTTTTGCCCGATTCTGGCCCGTTTCGTGGATTATTACTCACTGTTTTGGGGTGCCGAAGTTATTTCCATGATTAACGATCCCTGGGGTGCGTTTATGTGTCGGTCATCAACACTCGCGGTTTTGGTCGATTCTGAGCTGTTTCATGGACTATTACTCACCGTTCTGGGGCCCCGAAGAGATTTCCATAATTGTTAAACCCCAAGGTGCGCATACGTGACGGTCATCAACCTTCACAGATTTGCTGATTCTGGCCCGTTTCGTTTACTATTACTCACTGTTTTGTGGTCCCGGAGTGATTTCCACAATCAACAAACATTGGGTGCGTTTATGTGTTGGTCATGAACACTCAAAGTTTTGGACGATTTTGGCCCTTTTCGCGGACTATTAATCACCGTTTTGGGGTCCCGAAGCGATTTCCATAGATGTGAAACCCCAAGGTGCGCTTACGTGTTGGTCATCAGCACTCAGAGTTATGGCCGATTCAGGCCCATTTTACGAACTATTACTCACTGTTTGGGGTCTCGGAGTGATTTCTATGATTAATGAACCCCGTTATGCGTTCACGTGTTGGTCATCAACACTCACTGTTTTGGCCAATTCTGACCCGTTCCGTGCACTATTACTCACCGTTTTGGGCTCCCAAAGTGATTTCCATGGTTGTCAAACCCCACGGTGTGCTTACCTGTCGGTCATCAACACTCACAGTATTGGTCGATTCTGGCCGGTTTCGTGGACTATTACTCACAGTTTTGGGGGCCCGGAGTGATTTCCATGATTAAGGAATCCTGGTGTGCGTTTACGTGTCGGTCATCAACACTCCAATTTTGGCCGATTCTGACCCATTTCGTGGACTATTCCTCACCGTTTTGGGGTCCCAAAGCGATTTCCATGGTTGTCGAACCCCAAGGTGTGCTTATGTCTTGGTCGTCAAGACTCGCAGTTTTGGCCGATTATAGCCCGTTTCGTGTATTATTAGTCGCCGCTTTTGGGTCCCGGAGTGATTTCCACGCTTAACGAACCCCGGGGTGTGTTTACGTGTCGGTTATCAACACTCACATGTTTGGCCGATTCAGACCCGTGTCGTGGACTATTACCCACCATTCTAGGGTCCCAAAGCAATTTCCATGGTTGTCGAACCCCAAGGTGCGCTTACGTATCGTTCATCAACACTCACAGTTTTGGCCGATTTTTGGCCCGTTTCGTGGACAATTACTCACTATTTTGGGGTCCTGGAGTGATTTCCATGATTAACGAACCCCAGGGTGCGTTTTCGTGTCGGTCATCAACACTCACAGTTTTGCCCGATTCTAGCCCGTTTCGTGGAATATTACTCACTGTTTTGGGGTCCCTAAATTATTTCCATGATTAACGAACCCTGGGGTGCGTTTACGTGTCGGTCATCAACACTCGCAGTTTTTGTCGATTCTGAGCCGTTTCGTGGACTATTACTCACCGTTCTGGGGTCCCGAAGAGATTTCCATTGTCGGTGTACTAAAGTAGGGGGTACCTTAGTCCCTCGAACTTGTGCACGGGCGGTCGCAGCACCCCGCGGCAAGGCTTGCCGGACGCCCGCCAAGACCCTCCGTCACTTCCTGTTCGCCATTCAAGAACAAAGTGTCAAATAAGAAGACAAAGGCCCCGCAAGAGGAGCTTTCGGAAGGCCAACCAAGGCGCTTCGGAAGACTCGCCATGGCTCCCAGTAGCGTCCGGCAAGGCCAGCGGCGCAAGCTTGCCGGCACAACAAGAGAAGGGCCGCGGCAAGGCACTTGCCGCGGCAAGGCTTCCACCCAAACTCCAGCGATCTAGCGACGTGTCACCCTGTGGCCATCCCAGGGCACGTGGCGCCGCTGCTGTTGCACAGCCATGCGGGCGAGGTGGCAAGCGGAGCTGACAGAGACGCCATCATGGCAACCGGTGGCTCACCTAACGGTCGTCTCGTTGCACTGTTGGGGCGACCAGACGGGCATTAAATGCCCTTGTCCCCTGCCGTCAGAGATGGTAGGGGACACTGTTGGTCACTATTGTACCTACCAACGTTTTTACCATTTTACCCCCTGTTCCTACGTTGCCACCTGTTGGCGCCCCCTTCAGACTATAAAAGGGAGGGCCATGCGCACGTAGAAGTGGTTCGGTCCATTCGACACTCGCAACGCCACTATACGCTCGCACTCTCGAGCAAGATAAAATACAACACAAAGCAGAAGTAGGAGTGTTATCTCTCCGGAGAGCTCCGAAGCTAGGTAAAAATCACCCGTCTCCCCCGCGTGCCCGACCTCGATCTGCTCTGCGCACGCCCTCCGCTCCCCCTGTCGGACTAGAAGGGGCCCCCTGCCCCATAGGTGCTCGAGGCCACGGAGAGGCCCGCCCCGACACCTTTGGCGCGCCAGGTAGGGGCGCGTCGAGGTCGTGAGCATCTGATCTGGTCTCCGTGCACGCTACATCAACGCCTTCATCAACATGCCACCGAAGAAGAAGCCTTCGGAGGTGGCCGCTCCGTCCACATCGATTCTACCACCACCGCCGGAGCAAACGGGCGGTGGAGTGGACGCCGGCGGAGAAGCGGGCGCCGACGGTGGGACTCACGTCGTCACCAGATCCAAAAACAAGGCCCCGCAAGCGTCGGCGACCGTGCAGACACCACACCCTTCCCAGGAGGTGCAAGGTCGACAACGCCCCGGTGCTCCTAGCACCGTGCTCGCGTTGGAGCAAGGCCCAGCTGGTGTGTCGCGGGACGTTCGAGGTCAGCATGCGCGCCAGCATGCTGGCGCGAGTGAGGTACGGTCGCCCGGACGGGGTGTTGCACCTCCCAACCCAGTTGGGAGTCCGAGCACATCCCGCTCCTCGCGCCGCACGTCGCCGCCGCCACCCAAGACAGCAGAGGAAGCGCTGGCCCGAGCCCAGCTACTTCTAGATTACCCTCCGGCGCCACACAAGATTGACGACTGGAGGATGACCATATACAGCCTCATCAGCTTCGCCAACGGGGACAAGCCCCGGCAACCGAGTGCATTGAGGCCCCGGCAAGTCGTCCAGGCGCAAGCCGACGCTGACAAGACCACTGGGGGTGCCGCCTCCGTGCACTCCCAGCCCCGAAGGCCAAGATCGCCGGCTCGCCGGACCAACCCCGACGCCGACTCCACCGCGTCGTCGGACCCGCGAACTCGCCGGGATCAACGCCATGTTCTCCAAGAACGGCAGCGAAAAGACGCCAGACTGATCGAGCGCCGGAGAGAAGCGCGACGTCAATCTGACCAGCGCGCCGGGCCCACCGTCGACATGCATGCACCAGGGGAACCAGGCGACTTGCCGTACGCGGCAGGTTGCCCTGCGTTCACCCACGAGCTGCGGCAAGTCCAGTGGCCCAAAACCAAGAACTTCAAGCCAGATGTGCCCGAGAAGTACGATGGCAGGATACATCTGTCGGAGTTCCTCAGCATCTACACCATTGCGGTGCAGGCTGCCGGAGGGCGCGACGAGAAGATCCTCGCCAACTACTTCCCGCTGGTGCTCAAACCCAATGTCCGATCTTGGCTCATGCACTTGCCGGACGGCTCCATCTCTTCATGGGCGGACCTGTGTCACCAGTTTGTCGGCGCCTTCACAGGCAGCCACAAACCCCATGGCCAGGAGAGCGATCTACATCTGCTCGTCCAGAAGGAGGGGGAGCCCCTGCGCAAGTACATACAGAGATTCACCCAGGTGCAGCGCAACATCCCAGACGTCCACCCCGCCGCGGTTATTAGCGCGTTCCACCAGAACGTGCGTAACCGCAGGATGAGGGAGGAGATGGCGATGTGCAAGATCAGAGATGTCAGCGAGCTCTACGCTCTGGCCGACAAGTGCGCACGGGCTGAGGAGGGGAGGAAAATCCCCAGAGAGATTGTAGGAGCAGAAGGATCTGACAGTGAGGATGCCGCCCCGGCAAGGAAGAGCCGGCGGCGGAACAACAGGAAAAGAAAGGCTAAGGATGTGCTAGCTGTTGACCATTCCGGCAACGGAGGCGGCTCCGACAAGGCCAAAGCTGATGACTCCGCGGCTGTGGTAGCCGCCGACAAGCAGTGATGGCTCCGCAAGCAAGATTGCAAGATTCACCGCACTAAGGGCCATGACCTCCAAACCTGCAAGAAAGTGGAGCAGATGGCGGAGCTGCGAAGGCTGAGTACGAGCGCCATGACAAGGAGAGAGCCGTGGAGGTGGCGGAGGATCCGCAAGAAGCTTCCCGCCCGGGAGGGCACTGCAGCAAGGCCAAGCCACGGAAGAGACAGGCCCCGTGGCGCGACAAGGACGAGGAGGAAGATGAGGACGATGAGATGGAGGAAGATGAAACCGAGGACCAAGAGTTTCGAAGGCAACAGAGGTGTTGTGCATCGACGGCGGTGCTCTTCGCACACCTCGCACCGCCAACTCAAGCAAAGGTGCGAAGTGAACGCAGCGGAGCCGTCCGTCGAGTCGCGCAAGCCTCTGAAGTGGTCCAGCACGCCCATCATCTTCGATGTTGAGGACCACCCCGATCGCATCACTGCGGTCGGGTGCTTGCCGATGTTGATCTCACCAACAATCCGCAACCTCAAGGTCAAGAAGATGTTGGTTGACGGTGGGGCCGGCCTGAACCTGATTTCCTCCGCAGTACTCAAGAAGCTCCAAATCCCCGACAGCGAGCTCGAAGAAACTGGTACCTTCCAAGGGATAAATCTGGGAAGGAGCAAGCCGAAGGGGAAGATCACATTGCCCGTGACGTTTGGCAGCGAGCTGAACTTCAGGACAAAGAGGGTCACGTTCGATGTTGTTGATATCCCATTGCCCTACAATGGAATACTCGGCCGACCAGCGCTTGCCAAGTTCATGGCAGCCTCTCACTACGCCTACAATGTGCTCAAGATGCCAGGTCCGATAAGTGTCATTTCTGTCCAAGGTGACAAGAAGGATGCACTTATCTGCACCGACAAGATCTACCGGGAAGCAGCAGCCGCCGAAGCGAGCCGATTGCCGCTGAAGCTCCCGGGGAAGAAGAAGGCTAAGACCGGCAAGAGTAGCTCTGGTACCCACTCCGGCAAGCGCACCTCTCCGGAGTGTTGCGCTGCCGTCGAGGACGCACCATCGAGCTCCACCGGCAAGTGCAAGAAGGCGAAGGCAGATCTACCAAAGACTAAGCCCGGCAAGAGCAGCTCTGGTGCCTGCTCCGGCAATCGCACCTCTCCGGAGTGCTGCGCTGCCGTCGAAGACGTGCCATCGAGCTCCGCCGGCCAGTAGGGCAAAGAAAGCAGCCAGTTTCAAACTTTTGGGTTGTATTCCCTGGAAATCCATACCTTGTATGGAGAACCTGAGCGCAAAAGGGGTCGAGTCATGGCTAAGTTGCGCCCTTGGTCTATTGTTGAGTCTGCTCAATGATGAAAGCGTGCTACAACTAGCCCAACGAGCTCTTCCTGCCGGAGGCAACACCGCCAGCAGGCTGCTGATGTTCCGCACTGAGCAAGTATGTTGCGCCGGCGGGTCCCCTGAAAGCGTGAGGGTGAAAACGTACAAGGGGGGAAACCAGGGGAGAAGTGCGGTCTCGCCGGAGCGCAGAAGACGGAAAAGCTAAGTTGCCCAAGTTTGAGAAGAAAACACTTCCAGTTCTTAAGTTTTTAGGTTATATTCCTTGAACGTTCGGGCCTTGTATGAAAAACCTGTGCGCGGAGGAACCAACTCGTGGTTAAGTTGCGCCCTTGATTTGTTTCCGAGTCCGCTCAACAATGAAAGCGCGCTGCAACTGGCCCGAGAAGGTTTCTTGCCGGAAACAACACCGCCAGCGGGCTGCTGATGTTCCGCACTCAGCAAGTGTGTTAGCGCCGGCAAGTTCCCTAAATGCGTAGGGTAAAGGCATACAAGGGACGTAATGGAGTAGAGGAAGTAACATAGCAAGCCTTGCCATGAGACGTCCTTTGTATGAGAAGCTTGTGCGCAGAGGAGCTGACTCGTGGCTTAGTTGCACCCTTGATTTGTTTCCAAGTCCGCTCAACAATGAAAGCACGCTGCAACTAGCCCGACGAGGTTTCTTGCCGGAGGCAACACCGCCAGCGGGCTGCTGATGTTCCGCACTCAGCAAGCGTGTATGCGCCGGCAAGTCCCCTAAAGAGCGTAGAGTATGAACATACAAAGGGCGAATCATGGCATTGCGCTGCCCAACGCGAAAATTACGCTACAAAAAGTAACTTATCACAGCACTGTCTAAGTTGTTATTCATGACTGAAATAACAGCAACAAGCAGAAAAAGAGAGAAGGGCGCGCCGGCGCCCGGGCCCCGGCAAAATTGTTTTGCCGGGGGCTGCGAGTACCGGAGTCCGCTCGCGGCAAGTCAGGATCCCCGGAGCCGCGACGTCAGCGACAAGGGCAAGGAAAGGCGCAAAGGCACCCGGGTCTCGGCGGAGCCAGAATTGCCGGGGGCTGCAAATGCCAAGATCCATCTCCGGCAGGCCAGAATCGCCGGGGGCTGCGATAATCAGATGAGTTTTTCATCCCTCATCATGCATCCTCTTATGGACTGGGGAATGCGGGCCGCGTCCTTGAACGAGTGTGCCTTGTATGGAAAGACCTGTGCGCGGAGGAGCCGAGTCATGGCCAAGTTGCGCCCTTGATTTGTTTTCGAGTCCGCTTAACAATAGAAGTCTTGTGCAGAATCGCCCGACAAGGTTTCTTGTCGGAGCAAGAACGCCACCGGCTTCGACGCTCCTTTTCAGAAGTGTGCTTGCGCTGGCAAGTTCCCTCAAAGCATAGGTTGGAAACATACAAGGCATGTAATCAAGTAAAGGGTATAACCCGCAAGCATTCCCCTCTTTTCATTAAAAACATCCCAATTCAGACAAGTCCATAGAGGATGAAAAACATGAAAGAGAGGATTACAAGTTTTAAAAGCAGCTAAGGCCCGAAGGCTTACAGATAAAAAAAAGAAGATAAGATGCCCGTAATCCCTCTCCTGTTTCTCTCTTCAGGAGATAGGTCAAGGAGGCCCCGGCAAGAGAAGTTTGCCGGGAAACACCAACAGAACACCCCGGGAGCCGGCCAGGAGCTTGGCGGAGACGGAGGCGCCGGAAGTAGAGCTCGAAGACGGGGCGGCAAGACGTCAGCACGCTGTCGATGGCACTCGCCCTCGAACTCCGACTTGACGGCCTTGCTGCCACCCTCTTCCTTCTTCCGCAGCCTCCCTCACGCCGCCGCCCAAGGAGACGGCCCCGGAGTTCGAAGGCGGCGACCGGATGATAGGGTCGCCGGTGGCGGCGAGGCGACGGCCGGCGCTTAGTCGGACTCACCGCCGCCGTCGTCGTGGCTGCCGCCCTCCTCGCTACTCGCCGAGGGGAGTTCGCCATCGGAGGAGCTGTCCACGCAGCATCTCGCCCGAAAGTGCCGAGTCCCGAAGACCTTGACGGCGAGAAGGTCGCCTCCATTAACTTAAAATGGAGGGTAAACCCCGCCGTCAAGCTGTGGATACGGGCGAACGTCTTCCACCCTCGATCGAAGTACATCACGTCGGGGGCTGGGGATACGACACTAACTCGAGTGTCCCTGATCCCGCAGCCCCTCATGCACAACTCCAACACCTCGGGCGGGTCCGGTTCCATCGCGCTCGCGAACGGGGCCGGAAGCCGGAGGCGGCGACGGGGTGCCCGGCGCAGCTTGACGAAGAACTCCCAGGGGTCGTCCCCGGTGTGGACCGCCTCGGGGAGAGGAGCTGCAGGCGGAGACGGGGGTGGCGCACCGCCCCGGCCGCCTCTCCCCCGTGCACTCCGACCGCGTCCTCGGCCTCGTCCACGGCCTCGTCCCCTCCCTCTTCCCCTCGTGGCCGGCTCCGCCGCCACAGGCGCAGGATAGGGAGAGGCGTGCTGCCTAGTGGCGACCCTCGCCGCCACCGATGAAGGACCAGGGTTTCCTCCCTCCATGGAAGATGGGAGGAAGAGTAGCAGAAGTTGAAAAAAAGAGGAAGAGGAGGAAGTGCGGGATCTTTACGCTCCCCTTCCGCCCTTTTTAAGGAGCGGGGTGGGGGGCCCGGCCGCCCCGCTTAGCCAATCGAAGCACAGGTAGGGCAGAGGAGCGGGGCCGACCCACCATCTCCGCCCGTGACGGCTCGGTCTCCCACCTTCGCTGCCCACGACCCCACGCGCATGGAAGCCACGTGGCGGGGAGGCGAAGCCAAGGCGACGGGCGAGGTGACCTCGCACTGCCCCGTGATCACGAGGGTGGACGCCCTGAAAAGCGGACACACTGACCACGTTCTCTCTCACGACGCCGCAATCGACGTGTGCCGTTGCGAGAGGACGCGGTGGACACGGAGTCCGATTTTGTGTGGGCCCAGGCCGCGTGTGCCCGTGCACTGTTCTGGGCCTGGCCCAACAACGCCGCAAGCAGATGTATGGCCCAGGCCGGGGCTCTGCCGGTGTACTAAAGTAGGGGTACCTTAGTCCCCGAACTTGTGCACGGGCGGTCGCAAGACTTCAGCGGCAAGGCTTGCCGGATGCCCGCCAAGACCCTCCGTCACTTCCTGTTACTGCCATTCAAGAACAATGTGTCAAATAAGAAGACAAAGGCCCCGGCAAGAGGAGCTTGCCTGGAAGGCCAACCAAGGCGCTTCCAGAAGACACGCCACAAGCGCGCCAAGCGTCGGCAGCCCAGCGGCGGCAAGCTTGCCGCACAACAAGAGAAGGGTCATGGAAGGCACTTGCCGCGGCAAGGCTGCCACCCAAACTCCAGCGCATCTAGCGATGTGTCACCCCAGGGCCACCCCAGGGGCACGTGGCGCGGCGTTGCACAGCCATGCGGAGCGAGGTGGCAAGCGGAGCTGACAGAGACGCCATCGTGGCAACTGGTGGCTCACCTAACGGTCGTCTCGTTGCACTGTTGGGGCGACCAGACGGGCATTAAATGACCTTGTCCCCTGCCGTCAGAGTTAGGTAGGGGACACTGTTGGTCCCTGTTGTACCTACCTGCGTTTTTACCATTTTACCCCCTCTTCCTACGCTGCCACCTATTGGCGCCCCCTTTAGACTATAAAAGGGAGGGCCATGCGCACGTAGAAGGGGTTCGGTCCATTCGACACTCGCAACGCCACTATACGCTCGCACTCTCGAGCAAGATAAAATACAACACAAAGCAGCAGTAGGAGTGTTATCTCTCTGGAGAGCTCGGCCGGGTAAAATCACCTGCCTCCCTGCGTGCCCGACCAAATCTGCTCACAAGACGCCCCGCCTCCCCGCCGGACGAGAAGGGGCCCCCTGCCCCATAGGTGCTCGAGGCCACGGAGAGGCCCGCCCCGACACCATAATTGTTAAACCCCAAGGTGCGCATACGTGACGGTCATCAACATTCACAGATTTGCCGATTCTGGCCCGTTTCATTTACTATTACTCACTGTTTTGTGGTCCCGGAGTGATTTCCACAATCAATGAACATTGGGTGCGTTTATGTGTCGGTCATGAACACTCAAAGTTTTGGACGATTTTGGCCCGTTTCGTGGACTATTAATCACCGTTTTGGGGTCCCGAAGCGATTTCCATAGATGTGAAACCCCAAGGTGCGCTTAGGTGTTGGTCATCAACACTCACAGTTATGGCCGATTCTGGCCCATTTTATGAACTATTACTCACTAATTTGGGATCTCAGAGTGATTTCTATGATTAATGAACCACGTTGTGCGTTTACGTGTTGGTCATCAACACTCACTATTTTGGCCGATTCTGACCCGTTCCGTGGACTATTACTCACCGTTTTGGGGTCCCAAAGTGATTTCCATGGTTGTCGAATCCCACAGTGTGCTTACCTGTCGGTTATCAACACTCACAGTTTAGGTCGAATCTGGCCGGTTTCGTGGACTATTACTCACTGTTTTGGGGTCCCGGAGTGATTTCCATGATTAAGGAATCCTGGTGTGCGTTTATGTGTCGGTCATCAACACTCACAGTTTTGGCCGATTCTGACCCGTTTCGTGGACTATTACTCACTGTTTTGGGGTCCCTATGTTATTTCCATGATTAACGAACCCTGGGGTTCGTTTACGTGTCGGTCATCAACCCTCATGGTTTTTGTCGATTCTGAGCCGTTTCGTGGACTATTACTCACCGTTCTGGGGTCCCAAAGAGATTTCCATAGTTGTTAAACCCCAAGGTGCACATACGTGACGGTCATCAACATTCAGATTAGGACGATTCTGGCCCGTTTCGTTGACCATTACTCACTGTTTTGTGGTCCCGGAGTGATTTTCACAATCAACGAACATTGGGTGCGTTTATGTGTCGGTCATGAACACTCACAGTTTTGGACGATTTTGGCCCGTTTTGTGGACTATTAATCACCGTTTTCGGCTCCGGAAGCGCTTTCCATAGGTGTGAAACCCCAAGGTGCGCTTACGTGTTGGTCATCAACACTCACAGTTATGGACGATTCTGGCCCGTTTTATGAACTATTACTCATTGTTTTCGGGTCTCGGAGTGATTTCTATGATTAATGAACCCGTTGTGCGTTTACGTGTCGGTCATCAACACTCACTATTTTGGCCGATTCAGACCCGTTTCGTGGACTATTACTCACCATTTTGGGGTCCCAAAGTGATTTCCATGGTTGTCGAACCCCAAGGTGTGCTTACCTGTCGGTCATCAACACTCACAGTTTTGGTCGATTTTGGCCGGGTTCATGGACTATTACTCACAGTTTTGGGGTCCTGTAGTGATTTCCATGATTAAGGGATCACAGTGTGTGTTTACGTGTCGATCATCAACACTCACATGTTTGGCCGATTCAGGCCCGTTTCGTGGACTATTACCCACCGTTCTAGGGTCCCAAAGCAATTTCCATGGTTGTCGAACTCCAAGGTGCGCTTACGTGTCGGTCATCAACACTCACAGTTTTGGCCGATTTTGGACCGTTTCGTGGACTATTACTCACTATTTTGGTGTCCCGGAGTGATTTCCATGTTTAACGGACCCTGGGGTGCGTTTACGTGTCGGTCATCAACACTCACAGTTTTGCCCAATTCTGGCCCGTTTCGTGGACTATTACTCACAGTTTTGGGGTCCCGAAGTTATTTCCATGATTAACGAACCCTGGGGTGCGTTTACGTGTCGGTCATCAGCACTCGCGGTTTTTGTCGATTCTGAGCAATTTCATGGACTATTACTCACCTTCTGGGGTCCCGAAGAGATTTCCATAATTGTTAAACCCCAAGGTGCGCATACATGACGGTCATCAACATTCACAGATTTGGCCGATTCTGGCCCATTTCGTTTACTATTACTCACTGTTTTGTGGTCCCGGAGTGATTTCCAAAATCAACGAACATTGGGTGCGTTTATGTGTCGGTCATGAACACTCACAGTTTTGGACGATTTTGGCCCGTTTCGTGCACTAGTAATCACTGTTTTGGGGTCCTGAAGCGATTTCCATAGATGTGAAACCCCAAGGTGCGCTTACGTGTTGGTCATCAACACTCACAGTTATGGCCGATTCTAGCCCATTTTATGAACTATTACTCACTTTTGGGGTCTCGGAGTGATTTCTATGATTAGTGAACTCCATTGTGCGTTTACATGTCGGTCACAACACTCACTGTTTTGGCCGATTCAGACCCGTTTCGTGGACCATTACTCACCGTTTTGGGGTCCCAAAGTGATTTCCATGGTTGTCGAACCCCAAGGTGTGCTTACCTGTCGGTCATCAACACTCACAGTTTTGGTCGATTCAGGCCGGATTCATGGACTATTACGCATAGTTTTGGGGTCCTATAGTGATTTCCATGATTAAGGAATCCTGGTATGCGTTTACGTGTTGGTCATCAACACTCATAGTTTTGGCCGATTCTGACCCGTTTCATGGACTATTACTCACCGTTTTGGGGTCCCAAAGCGATTTCCATGGTTGTCGAACCCCAAGGTGTGCTTATGTCTTGGTCGTCAAGACTCGTAGTTTTGGCCGATTATAGCCCGTTTCGTGTATTATCACTCGCCGCTTTTGGGTCCCGGAGTGATTTCCACGATTAACGAACCCCGGGGTGTGTTTACGTGTCGGTCATCAACACTCACATGTTTGGCCGAGTCCGGCCTATTTCGTGGACTATTACCCACCGTTCCAGGGTCCCAAAGCAATTTCCACGGTTGTCGAACCCCAAGGTGCGCTTACGTGTCGTTCATCAACACTCACAGTTTTGGCCGATTTTTGGCCCGTTTCGTGGACTATTACTCACTATGTTGAGGTCCCGGAGTGATTTCCACGATTAACGAACCCCGGGGTGCGTTTACGTGTCGGTCATCAACACTCACTGTTTTGGCCGATTCAGACCCGTTTCGTGGACTATTACTCACCGTTTTGGGGTCCCAAAGTAATTTCAATGGTTGTAAAACCCCAAGGTGTGCTTACCTGTCGGTCATCAACACTCAGAGTTTTGGTTGATTCAGGCCGGTTTCGTGGACTATTACTCACAGTTTTGGGGTCCTGTAGTGATTTCTATGATTAAGGAATGCCGGTATGCGTTTACGTGTCGGTCATCAACACTCACATTTTTGGCCGATTCTGACCCGTTTCGTGGACTATTACTCACCGTTTTGGGGTCCCAAAGCGATTTCCACAGTTGTCGAACCCCAAGGTGTGCTTATGTCTTGGTCGTCAAGACTCGTAGTTTTGGCCGATTATAGCCCGTTTCGTATATTATCACTCGCCGCTTTTGGGTCCCGGAGTGATTTCCACGATTAACGATCCCCGGGGTGTGTTTACGTGTCGGTCATCGACACTCACATGTTTGGCCGATTCCGGCCCGTTTTGTGGACTATTACCCACCGTTCTAGGGTCCCAAAGCAATTTCCATGATTGTCGAACCCCAAGGTGCGCTTACGTGTCGTTCATCAACACTCACAGTTTTGGCCAATTTTTGGCCCGTTTCGTGGACTATTACTCACTATTTTGGGGTCCCGGAGTGATTTCCACGATTAACGAACCCCGGGGTGCGTTTACGTGTCGGTCATCAACACTCACAGTTTTGCCCGATTTTGGCCCGTTTCGTGGATTATTACTCACTGTTTTGGGGTCCCGAAGTTATTTCCATGTTTAACGAACCCTGGGGTGCGTTTACGTGTCGGTCATCAACACTCGCGGTTTTTGTCTATTCTGAGCTGTTTCATGGACTATTACTCACCATTCTGGGGCCCCGAAGAGATTTCCATAATTGTTAAACCCCAAGGTGCGCATACGTGACGGTCATGAACATTCTTAGATTTGCCGATTCTGGCCCGTTTCGTTTACTATTACTCACTGTTTTGTGTTCCCGGAGTGATTTCCACAATCAACGAACATTGGGTGCATTTATTTGTTGGTCATGAACACTCAAAGTTTTGGACGATGTTGGCCCGTTTCGTGGACTATTAATCACCGTTTTGGGGTCCCGAAGCGATTTCCATAGATGTGAAACCCCAAGGTGCGCTTACGTGTTGGTCATCAGCACTCAGAGTTATGGCCGATTCTGGCCCATTTTATGAACTATTACTCACTGTTTGGGGTCTCGGAGTGATTTCTATGATTAATGAACCTCGTTGTGCATTCACGTGTTGGTCATCAACACTCACTGTTTTGGCCGATTCTGACCCGTTCCTTGGACTATTACTCACCGTTTTGGGCTCCCAAAGTGATTTCCATGGTTGTCGAACCCCACGGTGTGCTTACCTGTCGGTCATCAACACTCACAGTTTTGTCGATTTTGGCCCTTTTCGTGGACTATTACTCAGTTTTGGGGTCCCGGAGTGATTTCCATGATTAAGGAATCCTGGTGTGCGTTTACGTGTCGGTCATCAACACTCACAGTTTTGGCCGATTCTGACCCGTTTCGTGGACTATTCCTCACCGTTTTGGGGTCCCAAATCGATTTCCATGGTTGTCGAACCCCAAGGTGCACTTACGTATCGTTCATCAACACTCACAGTTTTGGCCGATTTTTGGCCCGTTTCGTGGACTATTACTCACTATTTTGGGTCCCAGAGTGATTTCCACGATTAACGAACCCCGTGGTGCGTTTACATGTCGGTCATCAACACTCACAGTTTTGCCCGATTCGCCCGCTTGCGGACTATTACTCACCGCTGGGGGTCCCGGTTATTTCCATGATTAACGAACCCCGGAGCGCGACGTGTCGTTCATCAACACTCGCGGTTTTTGTCGATTCTGAGCCGTTTCATGGACTATTACTCACCGTTCTGGGGTCCCGAAGAGATTTGCATAGTTGTTAAACCCTAAGGTGCACATACGTGACGGTCATCAACATTCATATATTTGGCCGATTCTGGCCCGTTTCGTGGACTATTACTCACTTTTTGTGGTCCCGGAGTGATTTCCACAATCAACGAACACTCACAATTTTGGACGATTTTGGCCCGTTTCGTGGACTATTAATCACCGTTTTGGGGTCCCGAAGTGATTTCCATAGATGTGAAACCCCAAGGTGCGCTTATGTGTTGGTCATCAACACTCACAGTTATGGCCAATTCTGGCCCGTTTTATGAACTATTACTCACTGTTTTGGGGTCCCGGAGTGATTTCTATGATTAACGAACCCCGTTGTGCGTTTACGTGTTGGTCATCAACACTCACTGTTTTGGCCGATTCTGACCCGTTTCATGGACTATTACTCACCGTTTTGGGGTCCCAAAGTGATTTCCATGGTTGTCGAACCCCAAGGTGTGCTTACCTGTCGGTCATCAGCACTCACAGTTTTGGTCGATTCTGGCCTGTTTCATGGACTATTACTCACAGTTTCGGGGTCCTGGAGTGATTTCCATGATTAAGGAATCCCGGTGTCGGTGTCAAAACCGGCGGATCTCGGGTAGGGGGTCCCGATCTGTGCGCCAAGACTCATGGTAACAGGAAGCAAGGGACATGAATGTTTACCCAGGTTCGGGCCCTCTCGATGGAGGTAAAACCCTACTTCCTGCTTGATTAATATTGATGATATGGGTAGTACAAGAGTAGATGTACCATGAGATCATAGAGGCTAAACCCTAAGAGCTAGCCTATGATGGTATGAATGTAATTGTGATCGGCCTTCTAAGGACCAACCTCTCTGGTTTATATGGACACTGGAGAGGGCTAGGGTTTACATGGAGTCGGTTACAAGGAAAGAAATATAATATCCGGATCGCCAAGCTTGCCTTCCACGCCAAGGAAAGTCCCATCCGGACATGGGCCGAAGTCTGGAGTCTTGTATCTTCATGCGTCAATAGTCCGGACGTTGTACACAGCTCGCTGCTTGATACCCCTAATCCAGACTCCTCAAGAGCCTCTAACCAGGCTTCAATGACGATGAGTCCGACGCGCAGTATTGTCTGGCGGGTTCCTCCTCCGAATATTCCAAAGTAATCATCAAACACTTAGACCGTGTCTGGATATACAAGATGATCTTCACATGCCACCATAGAGAGAATGATATTTAACAAATGCAATCTGCTGACAACTTTTTCTGATGACGTGACATGTTATTACGGTCGGATCATTATTCGATCCATTTTCCCACAACCAGCTATAGTGCATATTACGAGGCGGTTTCCGTGACACGTCTTGTCAAAGCAGAGATCGTGTCCCCTTATTACGGGATTCTCATCAATACGGGTATGGGTAATCCCACCACGCCATTAATCGTGGCGCTTGGGAAACAAGCGATTCCCAACGGGCAAGTGGGGAGGCGCACCGCTTTCGGCGCCTCTATAAAGGGATAAGATTTGCCCATGTTCACCCACGCCTTCTTCTTCCTTTGCCCACTCTTGCCCCCTCGAGCTCTAGCGCCCAAGCCCAAGTCTTCTCCGCACGGCTAAACATCTACGGAGCAGGAGGCAAGTGGGTGGCTTCCACCGTCAAGGAGAAGCATATCACAAATCTTCGAGCGGCCGGATACTTGGCCGCAGACATAGCGCACTGGCTACCGGATGCTGGGCAGGCCGTTACGACCGCAGGACCCCATGAGAGGGTCGTATTCGTCGCCCACTTCGTCCGTGGACTGGGATTTCCACTCCATCCCTTCGTCCGCGGGCTCATGTTCTACTACGGGCTAGATTTCCATAATCTAGCCCTGAACTTTGTCCTCAACATCTCGGCGTTCATCGTCGTATGCGAGGCCTTCCTCCGCATCCGGCCTCACTTCGGCCTATGGCTGCAAACCTTCTGCGTGAAGCCGAAGGTTGTAAGCGGCCAACAAGCGGAGTGCGGAGGGGCCATGGTGGGCAGAATGCCCAACGTCACATGGCTCGACGGATCCTTTGCGGAGACCATAAAAGGATGGCAATCGGGGTGGTTCGACATCACCGAGCCGTGCGGTACCGACTCGGCGGCGGTCTCCGAGTTCCGATCCGGAGCCCCCACGCGGCTCACCTCCTGGAGAAGAAGGGCCCGTTCTGGGGCGATTCCACAGAGCTGGCCGGACTCCAGACATGCATCAAAAGAATGAAGGACAAGAACATCAAGCTCGTCAACGTGATCCAGGTCATGCTCGTTCGTCGGATCCTGCCCTGCCAGATGCGAGCGGTCAATCTGTGGGAGTTCGTCCCACCCGAACACCAGACGCTCCAGAAGCTCTATGACATGACCCACAAAGGCGCCTGGAAGGTGCTATTCAAGGCCTCTGAAGTACCTCCTCCAACATCTGAGGACCGCGGGCTGCACGTCCCACGGGATACTAGGCCGGTGAGTTCTCGGACTGACTCCGAACCCATTTCTCCCTGATATATTCATGGGAGTGCCTTAAGTAGTTGTGTATATTTACTTCAGGACTATATGGAGATAGCGGAGCAGGTCTACTGTCCGGCTCCACTGCCAGAAGACCCAGCGGATGCTCTACTGACGGAGATGCTGGTCCCGGTACCGTACAAGGTGCCGGAGAAGAAGGCCGAGAAGAACGCCCCGGGGACCCGAAAGGGTCTCCTGCGTAAGGTTGTGCCAGAAGCCTCGTCCGAAGACGACGAGGCGGCCTCCTCCCATGAAGGGGAGGAGGAAGTAGAAGAAGACGCCCCATCCAAAGAGGATGCGGGGCCCGGGGAAGCGGACCGGGGGGGCGGAAAAGGTCTTCGGCGCAGGGCCGTCATTGCCCTACCGTCCGATGACGACGAGACGGATTCCTCCTGCGGAGGCGGGGGGAATCAGGAAGATATCCTATCTCCCCCCACTGGGGGGAGTGTAAGAGAAAAGCCACCCCAGGAGGGGAGGCCGGGGCGTCCATGAAGGGGAAGGGGCCCCTTCCGGACTACTCCACCACGGCCGCTCTCAGCAAGTAGGGGTGGCTGCCCAGGGGGAAGCCCCTAGCGCGATCATAAGTGTCTGCATTCTATTATGACTTCACTTCACAGTTTTTGTATTTATAATGCCGAACATGTGTGCAGTCCAGCAAGGGATCACCCCGAGGTATCCTCCTCCTGGTCCCTGAGCAATTCGGAGATGAATTCGCTTCTGACGGCCACTACTCCTCACCCCGCGGACGACACGGAGGTGTTGTCCCAAAGGCTACCAGAGTGGGGGGAGGTGACTCTGGAGACGCCCCGTGGCGGGGTCCCAGACGTCGGACACGCGGGGTTCAAGATCCCCGCGGATCGTGTCGACAAGAGCCAAGGCCAGCCGGGCTCTCAGCCGAACACAATTCCGGAACCTTCGATGGTTCCGGACTCAGGCGGGCGACCCCTTGTTAGGGAGGGCAAGCCGTCTGTGTCGCGGACTTCTGTTGCGCATGAGGTGCCGGACTGTCTGCTGGAAGCGCTTCGCGGCGCTTCGATGGATGAAGAGCACCGTACTCTTATGAGTACAGTGATTCGGAAGGTTTCGTCCACCAAAAGCGGACTAACCGAAGCTTGCACCAGCCTCCTAATAGGCTTTGAGGTAAGTAATAAATATATGCAAAATTACCACCCAATAGGTAGTAGCCCATGATACTCTGTTTGGTGTTCAGAAAGAAAAACCAAACGGAGGATCAACAATAATCCACAGGAGTCTAACAATAAATATGTGTGTGTGTAAGGAGGCTATGCTGCTTGCTGCTGCTGCCCGTACTGCCAAGGTTGCAAAACTCAAGCAGGACCTGGAGCAGGCGCAGGGAGAGCTCGACCTCACTAGGAGGCAGCTCGAAGAGAACAGGGGTAAGTGATTCCCCTCTCTTATGTATTTGAGGATATACCAAATTGGCTAGTCTACCGCCAAAGGCCGTGGATCGCAAAGGGGCCACCGCCAAGTGGCGCCCCAAGAAGAGCTATCCGAGGCCGAAGAAAAGGCGGCCTCGGAGTGTAAGGAGCGGGAAAAGCAAACTGCTAGGGTAGGTGAGGTACAGCAAGAGCTCCAGGACCTTGGCAAGGAATGCGAGTCCGTGGAGCATGATCTGAAAGCGAAAGAGGCCAAGCTTGCGAAGGCCCTTGTGAATTTGAAGGACGCCAAGGCCGAAGCTGAGAAAGCACAACAGGAGATCCAGGAGGCCAAGAAGATATCAGCGGGTAAGAACTTCTTTATGCAAAGCAAACATGTGGAGGAACATTTCTTTTACTTACTCGAATTCGGGGCTCTCCAGGGGCGTTCGCAGATCTGCCACGCAGCGTATCAGACGCTGTGGAGTTCTACCGTGCCCAGGAGGGGAACTCAACGGAGAAGTTGTTCTGGTCCCAGTATGCTGGGGCCAAACACCCGATGCCTCTGAGTGACCAACTGAAGCAGGTGGTCGAACTCCACAGGGCGACCGAACTGGCTCTGAAAGGTTTCATAGTCCGGATGTGGCCTAGTGAGCTCATACCCAGTAGCTACTTCGGCCTGATCAAGCAGATGGTGGATGCCTGCCCGCGGCTTGAGGTGATCAAGCGATCCGTGTGCATCGAGGGTGCCCGCCGGGACCTTGCCCGCGTCAAGGTGCATTGGGGCAAGATGGATGTGGAGAGGCTGGTCAGGGACGGGCCGCCGAAGGGCAAGGCGCATCGCCATCCCGAGCTATATTATGATGGCGTTATGAAGGGTGCTCGTCTCGTGGCTGACGAATGTACCAAGGACAAGGTTTTGAATGAAGTCACTTCTGTCATATTTATAATTTAAGGATGAAGCTACTTGCGCTATGTAGCGCTTTTGTTATTTAAAATATTACCTTCTGTGCGTCTATTTATAAAATTTTGAAAGTAGGTCAGTCGTCGGCTTCCTCCCCCGCGTAACTAGTACTGGGGTGTTCGTGGAAAACCTGGACACTCTTTATCCAAATGTTTGGTCCCTTAAGGAGGTGTCTGGCACAGCGAACAAGGCAATCGGACTATAAGGCTTTATAACTTTCACTTAGCCATAGAAGTCTACAATTTGAAATTTCGTTGAAGCCCCTAGAATCCGGAAGGCCGAATCGGGGCGCTATGCACGCCTAGATCGGACGAAGCCGATATATCGCCTAAAGCGGAAAATCTTTAGGGATTTTAAGACCTCTCGAACAGCGACCAGCTCTCGCCAAATCATGCCGGTCAGTTTTCGCTTTCATCGAGGTGCTCGTCCGGAAGAGCCGGGACACAATCGCAGTAGTTCTCCCTCCGCTACCTTAGCCGATATAATGGAACGTAAGGCACCAAAACAAGGGAGCCGGGCTATGCCAACTGTAGACCCAAGACACGATTCGGAGCTGATGCATATAGTGCTATAAGTTTGGGGTGCCGCCCTATTGAAAGTGTTCGGACTTTACTTAGCATATTACGGGGCGCCAATAGAAGCCCCTGGCAAACCGACTGTACCAAGGTGTACGGATGGTATATCGAATAAACATTTATAAGAGAGAAAATGCTCAAATAAGAATAATAAGCTGACGCTATATATATAATCTCCCATTGGCGAAAGATACATTTAGGCGTATGTTTACAATGGATGCATTAAGCAGAGATAAAAATAGGACTATCTTACATGTCCTATCCAGGGGCGGGCGGTGTACAGATAGATAAAACAGGTATAATGATCGTAAATAGATTCCACGTGGGTGTTTCCTTCTGTGCACACCATCGGTTGCCTCCTTGGATGTCTCTCCCATATGAGTCCGGCAATTCGGCTCTTCCGAGGATGATGCAATGACGTGGTGTCCTGAAACATGGGAGGAAAAGAGTATAAAGGTTTTTGGTGGTTACCCGCACTATTGAATGAGTCGCTGATGCGCCTCCGCTTATGGCCATGGTATCTTTAGTGCGTAATTGTGTACGCGTGGCATGAATGCTGCTTTGAAGGGGCTTGGGCGGAGGCCGGACTGCTAATCACGCTCTTGGCGTTCAAGATGATCCTGTTGCGGGGTCCTCCGGACTCGCTTGACTGTACTCGAAGTTGTCGCCGGATTGGTTTGTCGGAGTAGGCCGCATTGTACTTCTGCTGCGAGGGCTGCCGTATGTTCTTCTGTTCGAAGGGAGCGGTCCATATTTCCATTGACAGTGATGACCCCGCGAGGTCCTGGCATCTTGAGCTTGAGGTATGCATAATGTGGTACCACATTGAATCGAGCAAATGCGGTTCGTCCAAGCAGTGCGTGGTAGCCACTGCGGAAAGGGACGATGTCGAAGATTAGTTCTTCGCTCCTGATCTTGTCCGGGGATCCGAAGAACACTTCCAGTGTTATAGAGCCCGTACAGCGGGCCTCTACTCCAGGAATAACACCTTTAAAGGTGGTTTTAGTGGGCTTGATCCTCGAAGGGTCAATGCCCATCTTGCGTAATGTGTCCTGATAAAGCAGGTTCACGCTACTGCCGCCGTCCATAAGGACTCGCGTGAGGTGGAATCTGTCAATGATTGGGTCTAAGACCAATGCGGCTGAGCCGCCATGACGGATGCTGGTAGGATGATCCCTACGATCAAAGGTGGTCGGACAAGCTGACCATGGGTTGAATTTGGGGCGATCGCTCCATCGCATAGACGCCCCGCAGCTGCTCGCTTCGCTCCCGCTTGGGGATGTGAGTGGCGAGATCATATCGACTGCTTTCACCGGGGATTTCTTTGTCCTCTGTTTGGACGCCGGGGCTCTTCGTCATCGTCGTTGTGCAGCCCTTGTCCTTGTTTTTGGTGTTTATCTTGCCGGCCTGTTTGAAAACCCGTTAGTCTCTATTGGTGTGGTTAGCTGGTTCGTCCGGTGTGCCATGAATTTGGCACGAGCGCTCCAGTATGCGGTCCAGACTAGACGGTCCCTGGTTATTTCTTTTGAACGACTTTTTCCGCTGTCCGGACTTCGATCCGCTGAATCCGGCGTTGACTGCCGTGTCTTCAGTGCTGTCACCGTTGTTCCATCTCTTATGTTTGTTGCGTCGTGGTTTGCCGTTAGTATCGCAGCCATCCGAAGTGCTGGAATGTGGCGTGGTGCCGCTGCGAGCCAACCAGCTATCCTCACCTGCACAAAAGCGGGTCGTGAGAGCTGCCATGGAATTGGGTTTTTCCTGGCCGAGGTGTCGAGCGAGCCACTCGTCGCGGATATTATGCTTAAAAGCCACCAGGGCTTCAGTGTCCGGACAGTTGACTACTTGGTTCTTTTTAGTTAGGAACCGAGTCCAGAATTTCCGGGCTGATTCTCCGGGCTATTGATTGATGTAGCTCAGGTCATCAATGTCCGCTGGTCGCACATATGTGCCTTGGAAGTTATCAAGGAATGTGTCTTCCAGGTTTTCCCACCTGCCAATGGAATTTACTGGCAGGTTGTTTAACTACTGCCGGGCTGGTCCTTTGAGCTTAAGGGGAAGATACTTGATGGCGTGTAGATCATCTCCGCGGGCATGTGAATGTGGAGAAGGAAATCGTCAATCCATACTATGGGGTCAGTCGTGCCATCGTACGATTCGATGTTTACGGGTTTGAACCCTTCTGGGAATTTATGATCCATCACTTCATCAGTGAAGCAGAGGGGGTGTGCGGCGCCTCTGTGCCGGGCTATATGGCTACGGAGGTCGGATTGGTCTGGGTAGCTGTGTTCGGCCCGGCCTGACTTGTTGATGATATATCCGGCGCGACGGTCATCGTCGCGCGCTGGGGCGCGCCCCCTCGATCCATAGATTGATCTTGGCTGTCCTGCTTTGTTTTCCAGAATATCTTGCAGGTCTTGCCTGATACCCTGAGCTGTAGTGTATCGGCGTGGGGGAGCGGGCTGATATCCGGGCTGATATCTCGTTTATCCCGCCACGGGTGGCCGGTCACCGCTTACGCCGAGTCCGATTCTCACCGCCAGACTTCAGTCCATCTATCTGTGAGCAGATCTTGATCAGCTTGGAGTTTCTTCTGCTTCCTCTTCAGGCTCCTCGGAGTGGCTATAAGCCTGCACTTGAAGCGCTCCTGCTCTACGGGATCCTTGGGCACACCGATTTCGTCGTCGCCGAGGCTAATCTCGTCTTCAGAGGGGGGCATATAGTTGTCCTCCACCGGGTATGCGTCCGTCGCCTGTTCTTCTGGGCTGATCTGCTCATCCTCCTGTTCGTCCTGCTCGAAGGCGGGCTGGTCAGGGTCATATTCTTCTTCGGCGCCATCTGGATTGTTTTTGTCTCCGGGGCCGGTATTGCTGTGGCGGGGCTTGGAGTGGCGCCGACGACGCCCATGCTTTGTTTTTCTTCCGAGGGGTTATCCTCCATTGCATCATCGCCATTTGTTTCTTTTGGAGTGTCCACCATGTATATATCGTATGAGGTGGTGGCTCCTGTAATTCTCCTACATCGTCGTCCATACCATCGATGTCGTCGGAGTCATAGTCGAGCACGTCGGTTAGATCATCGATCGTGGCAATGAAGTGGGTGGTGGGTGGGCGACGAATTGCCTCGTCGTCTGCTTCCCACCCAAGCCGGACATAGTTCGGCCCAGAGTCTCCTTACATAGAGAGAGACTTCAATAAGTTCAGCATGTCTCCAAAGGACGAGTGCTGAAAAATGTCCATCGCGGTGAACTCCATCACCGGAGCCCAATCAGGCTCGATGGGCTTGGGGGCGCGCGCACTGGAGCCTACAACTGGACACGAGTCCGGGTGTCCGGAGTCACAGGCTTCCTTAGAAGTGAGACCTATGTTCGGCTCCATCGCCAGTGAGGGTACGGCCTGCGGGGCAGGGTCCAGCCCTCCGTCCTCAGGCGAAGCAACTTCCCCGGATTTAGATCCGAGGCTTCTGCCGGGGTGATATCCCGAGCAATGTCTGACAGTAGGTCTAAGCCGTGCTCATCGTGACTATTTGGCGCTCCTGGTGCTGGCCCGAATCCGTCGAAGATCAAGTCCCCGCAGATATCAGTCATGTAGTTCAGGTTTCCGAACCTGATTTGATGGCCAGTGGCATAGCTATCGATCTGCTCCAGGTGGCCGAGCGAATTGGTCGCAACGCGAAGCCGTCGAACACGAAGATATGTCCAGGGAGGAAACTCTCACCCTGGACAGCGTCATTAATGACGATTGAAGGGGACAACGAGCCTGACAGTGACGACACAAAGGAACTCTCAATGAAAGCACCAATGTCGGTGTCAAAACAGGCGGATCTCGGTTAGGACGTCCTGATCTGTGCGTCAAGGCTGATGGTAATAGGAAGCAAGGGACACGGATGTTTACCCAGGTTCGGGCCCTCTCGATGGAGGTACAACCCTACTTCTTGCTTGATTGATATTGATGATATGGGTAGTACAAGAGTAGATCTACCACAAGATCATAGAGGCTAAACCCTAAGAGCTAGCCTATGATGGTATGAATGTAATTGTGATCGGCCTTCTAAGGACCAACCTCTTCGTTTTATATAGACACCGGAGAGGGCTGGAGTTTACATGGAGTCGGTTACAAGGAAGGAAATATAATATCCGGCTCGCCAAGCTTGCCTTCCACGCTAAGGAAAATCCCATCCAGACACGGGCCGAAGTCTTGAGTCTTATATCTTCATGCTTCAATAGTCCGGACGTTGTACGCAGTCCAGCTGTACGGATACCCCCTAATCCAGGACTCCCTCACCCAGTGTGTGTTTACGTGTCGGTCATCAACACTCACAGTTTTGGCCGATTCTCACCCGTTTCGTGGACCATTCCTCACAAATTTGGGGTCCCAAAGCGATTTCCATGGTTGTCGAACCCCAAGGTGTGATTATGTCTTGGTCATCAAGACTCGCAGTTTTGGCCGATTATAGCCCGTTTTCTGTATTATTACTCGCCGCTTTTGGGTCCCGGAGTGATTTCCACGATTAACGAACCCCGGAGTGTGCTTATGTGTCGGTCATCAACACTCACAATTTTGGCCGATTCAGGCCCGTTTGGACGATTTAGGCAAGTTTCGTGGACTATTACCCACCGTTCTAGGGTCCCAAAGAAGTTTCCATGGTTGTTGAACCCCAAGGTGCGCTTACGTGTCGTTCATCAACACTCACAGTTTTGGCTGATTTCGGCCCGTTTTGTGGACTATTACTCACTATTTTGGGCTCCCGGATTGATTTCCACGATTAACGAACCCCGGGGTGCGTTTACGTGTTGGTCATCAACACTCATAGTTTTGCCCGATTCTGGCCCGTTTCGTGGACTATTACTCATTGTTTTGGGGTCCCGAAGTTATTTCCATGATTAACGAACCCTGGGTGCGTTTACGTGTCGGTCATCAACACTCGCGGTTTTTGTCGATTCTGAGTCGTTTCATGGACTATTACTCACTGCTTTGTGGTTCCGAAGCGATTTCCATAATTGCGAAACCCCAAGGTGCGCTTACGTGTCTGTCATCAACACTCACAGTTATGCCCGATTCTGGACCGTTTTATGAACTATTACTCTCTATTTTTGGGTCCAGGAGTGATTTCCATGATTATGGAATCCCGGTGTGCGTTTACGTGTCGGTCATCAACACTCACAGTTTTGGTCGATTCAGACCCGTTTCGCGGACTATTACTCACCGTTTTGGGGTCCCAAAGCGATTTCCATGGTTGTCGAACCCCAAGGTGTGCTTATGTCTTGGTCATCAAGTGATGTCTACTAGGCAACCTTCTTCTTGTACACGTTGTTGGGCCTGCAAGTGCACAGGTTTGTAGAACAGTAGCAAATTTCCCTCAAGTGGATGACCTAAGGTTTATCAATCCGTGGGAGGCGTAGGATGAAGATGGTCTCTCTCAAAAAACCCTGCAACCAAATAACAAAAAGTCCCTTTTGTCCCTGAGGGAGTCCTGGACTAGGGGGTGTCCGGATAGCCGGACTATCATCATCGGCCGGACTCCATGACTATGAAGATACAAGATTGAAGACTTCGTCCCGTGTCCGGATGGGACTTTCCTTGGTGTGGAAGGCAAGCTTGGCGATACGGATATGTAGATCTCCTACCATTGTAACCGACTATGTGTAACCCTAGCCCTCTCCGGTCTCTATATAAATCGGAGGGTTTTAGTCCGTAGGACGAACAATTATTACAACAATCATACCATAGGCTAGCTTCTAGGGTTTAGCCTCCTTGATCTCGTGGTAGATCCACTCTTGTACTACCCATATCATCAATATCAATCAAGCAGGAGTAGGGTTTTACCTCCATCGAGAGGGCCCGAACTTGGGTAAAAACATCATGTCCCCTGTCTCATGTTACCATCCGCCTAGACGCACAGTTCGGGACCCCCTACCCGAGATCCGACGGTTTTGACACCGACAGTCCCCAACACACCCAATACAATGGTAAATTGTATAGGTGCACTATTTCGGCGAAGAGATGGTGATACAAGTGCAAAATAGATAGTAGATATGGGTTTTTGTAATCTGAAATAATAAAAACAGCAAGGTAACGAGCAGTAAAAGTGAGCGTAAACAGTATTGCAATGATAGGAAACAAGGCCTAGGGTTCGTACTTTCACTAGTGCAAGTTCTCTCAACAATAATAACATAGATAGAACATATGGCAAGCCCTCAACATGCAACAAAGAGTCACTCCAAAGCCACTAATAGAGGAGAACAAACGTAGAGATTATGGTCGGGTACGAAACCAGCGCAAAGCTATTCTTTCGGATCAATCTATAAAAGAGTTCGTACTAGAATAACACCTTAAGACACAATTCAACCAAAACCCTAATGTCACCTAGATACTCCATTGTCACCTCAAGTATCCGTGGGCATGATTATTCGATATGCATCACAAAATCTCAGATTCATCCAACCAACATAAAAGTACTTCAAAGAGTGCCCCAAAGTTTCTACCGGAGAGTCAAGAACGTGTGCCAACCCCTATGCATAGGTTCCCAAGTGTCACGAAACACGCAAGTTGATCACCAAAACATACATCAAGTGGATCAATAGAATAACCCATTGTCACCAAGGTTATCCCACGCTAGACATACATCAAGTGTTCATAAAAGACTCAATCCGATAAGATAACTTCAAAGGGGAAACTCAATTCATCACAAGAGAGTAGAGGGGGAGAAACATGATAAGATCCAACTACAATAGCAAAGCTCGGGATACATCAAGATCGTGCCATAGAGGAACACGAGAGAGAACACGAGAGAGAGAGAGAGATCAAACACATAGCTACTGGTACATACCCTCAGCCCCGAGGGTGAACTACTCCCTCCTCGTCATGGATAGCGCCAGGATGATGAAGATGGCCTCCGGTGATGGGATCCCCGTCCGGCAGGGTGCCGGAACAGGGTCCTGATTGGTTTTTGTGGCTACAGAGGCTTGCGGC
Organism: Aegilops speltoides; assembly: GCA_021437245.1. Classification (NCBI taxonomy): domain Eukaryota; kingdom Viridiplantae; phylum Streptophyta; class Magnoliopsida; order Poales; family Poaceae; genus Aegilops; species Aegilops speltoides. The sequence goes on from CM038144.1 coordinate 2,946,705, forward strand.
GGCGGAACTCCCGATCTATTTTCTGTTCTGGAAGTTTTAGGGTATGTAGGTATATATGCGTGCAGGGGGTATGTCGGTGGACCTCCGGGCTGCTCACGAGGTAGGGGGCGCGCCCACCACCCTCGCGGACAGCCCGGGACTCGCCTGGCATGCACTCCAAGCCCATCAGGTTGATTTCCTTCCAAAATTAACTTCTCCACTTGATTTCGTTCCGTTTTGACTCCGTCTGATATTCCATTTCCTCGAAACACTAAAATAGGCATAAAACAGCCAATCTGGGCTGGGCCTCCTGCTAATAGGTTAGTCCCAAAAATAATATAAAAGTGGATAATAAAGCACAATATTGCCTAAAACAGTAGATAGAGTAGCATGGAGCAATCAAAATTTATAGATACGTTGGAGACGTATCAAGCATCCCCAAGCTTAATTCCTGGTCGTCCTCGAGTAGGTAAATGATAAAAAAGAATTTTTGATGCTGAGTGATACTTTGGCATAATTTCAATGTAAATCTTCTTAATTGTGATATGAATATTCAGATCCGAAATATTCAAGACAAAAGTTCATATTGACACAAAAATAATAATACTTCAAGCATACTAATCAAAGCAATCATGTCTTCTCAAAATAACATGGCAAAAGAAAGTTCATCCCTACAAAATCATATAGTTAGGCTATGCTTCATTTTTGTCACACAAAGATGTTCCAAACTTCTATACCCCCTGAGGGAGTCCTGGACTAGGGGGTGTCCGGACAGCCGGACTATCATCGTCTGCCGGACTCCAAGACTACGAAGATACAAGATTGAAGACTCCGTCCCGTGTCCGGATGGGACTTTCCTTGGCGTGGAAGGCAAGCTTGGCGATACGGATATGTAGATTTCCTACCATTGTAACCGACTCTGTGTAACCCTAGCCCTCCCCGGTGTCTATATAAACCGGAGGGCTTTAGTCCGTAGGACACAACAACCATTACAACAATCATACCATAGGCTAGCTTCTAGGCTTTAGCCTCCTTGATCTCGTGGTAGATCCACTCTTGTAATACACATCATCAATATTAATCGAGAAGGACGTAGGGTTTTACCTCCATCAAGAGGCCCCGAACCTGGGTAAAACATCGTGTCCCTTGTCTCCTGTTACCATCCGCCTAGACGCACAGTTCGGGACCCCCTACCCGAGATCCGCCGGTTTTGACACCGACATTGGTGCTTTCATTGAGAGTTCCTCCGTGTCGTCACCGATAGGCTTGATGGCTTCTTCAATCAACAACAACGCTGTCCAGGGTGAGACTCTTCTTCCCGGACAGATCTTCGTGTTCGGTGGCTTCGCACTGCAGGCCAATTCAATTGGCCATTTGGAGCAGATCGAAAGCTACGCCCCTGGCCGTCAGGTCGGATTTGGAAGCCTAAACTTCACGGCGGATATCCGCAGAGACTTGATTTCGATGGATCCGAGCCGCAGCTGAGCGTGCCGCACTGTCACGATGGGCATGATCTAACTCGCCACGGACAAGACTTTTGAGGTCGCTGCACATTAATCCGCCCGACCCATAGTCCGGAGCCGATTGCGCAGACGAGGACGGTGGATGGACACCCCTCGGGGCTGCGACGCCCACGGCGATGGAGCCAACACCGACCCGCCCCTTATAAAGCTCGTGACTCGAGGTGCCGGACTCCTGCCGACTCAACACCTGCGCCCGCCAAGAGAATCCGATTGGTCGCCGACCATGGAGTTCACCGCCGCGGACATCTTTCAGCACTCACCCTTTGGCGACATCTTAAATTTGCTAAAGCATCTCTCGCTATCCGGAGAACCCTGGCCGGACTGCAGCCAGGATAGTTGGGATGCGGACGACGAAGAAATTCAAAGCCCACCCACCACCCACTTTGTAGCCACTGTCGAAGATTTAACCGACATGCTAGACTATGACTCCGAGAACATCGGCGGTATGGACGACGATGCCGGAGACGATCAAGAACCAGCGCCTACAGGGCACTGGAGGACCACCCCAACACATGACGTATATATGGTGGATACCCCAAAAGGAAGCGATGACGAGGAACAACGGGGCGCAACAGAGGATAATCCAGCCAATAAACAACCAAAACGGCGACGCAAGCGCCACCCTAAGCCCCGCCTCGACAAAAACAACATTCCTAATGACCCAGCAATAGAGAAGGGCAAACTAGTGGACGACGAACATGCAACCAAGCAACCGTCCGAACAGGACGAATCGGATAATCAATCCATTCCCGGCGAAACCAACACCGACGACCTCACGCCGACACACCACCGGAGCATAAGAACCTTCACGAAAGACTCGTCGCCACCGCAAGAAGCTTGAAGAAGGAAAAACGGAAGCTCAAAACAGCGGAAGACATACTCAGAATGAGGTGGAGCAAAGTACTCAAGACCGCAGACAAATATGGCAATGGCCATCAATCAAAGAGCTACCCGAAGCGCAAGCTACTGCCAGAATTTGACGAGGAAGCCATAGAGCCACCACAGTCAAAAATTAAAGAAGCCGCCTGGCCGGATAGACGACCAGATGACAGGCCAAAAGCGACAAGCGGCGCCGCACTCAAGCCGACTCATCACCCTGGGAAAACAGATGGCCCAGCCAGGTCCGTTTACGGGCCAAAAAAGAGGGCCCCAAGAAGCAACTCAGCACGCCAAGTGTTCGAAGATAGCGGCACACCCAAATACATGGGCGCCGCACACCCACTATGTTTCACCGATGAGGTGTTGGATCATGATTTTCCAGCAGGGTTCAAACCCATAAACATAGAGGCATACGACGGAACAACAGACCCTGGAGTCTGGATAGAGGATTACATACTACACATACACATGGCTAGAGGAGATGATCTCCAACACATACACATGGCTAGAGGAGATTATCTCCACGCCATAAAATATCTACCCCTCAAGCTCAAAGGGCCAGCTCGGCACTGGCTCAAAAGCCTCCCAGAAAACACTGTTGGAAGTTCGGAAGAGCTCGAGGACGCGTTTAGAGCAAATTTTCAAGGACTTACGTCCGCCCTCCGGATGCATTTATCTAAGTCATATAACTCAACAGCCTGTAGAGTCAGCAAAAATTCTGGAACAGGTTCTACCAAAAGAAACAAATAGTCGATCGTCCGGACGCGAAGCCTTAGCAGCTTTTAAACACAACGTCTGTGATTTAATGGTTCGCTGTACACCTCGCCAAGAGAAGCCGAGGACAATGGCCGCGCTAACAAGCCTCATGACCCGCTTATGCTGGGAGGACAGCTGGCTAGCAAGATGCAGCACTAGCGACCCGAGTACATCCCAGATCGAGATGGAACGAAATCACGGCGCAGAAAGGATCAGCGCCGAATAAAGAAAAGCCCAAAGAATACGGCGTCAACGCCGGATTCAAAAGCTCATGCCAAACAAAAAACACTACCTCTTAAGGAGAACAAAGGAGGAGCTATCCAACTTAAACAAAATTTTGGATCGGATATGTCAAATCCACAAGATTCTAAGGCCTACAAACCACACCCACCGAGATTGTTGGGTTTTTAAGCAGTCCGGCAGACTCAATGCCGAACACAAGGGGCTCGACGCGCCAAGCGAGGAAGATTACGAACCCCACCAGCAGAGCACCGGAAAACAAAAGACTTTCCCACAAGAAGTCAAAATAGTAAACTCACTTCATGTGATATTACGGAAAAACAATTCGGCACCTGCTAGAATAAGTGCCGCACGGTCCACCCCAGCGGAACCTCAAAATTGGATGTCAAAACCAATCACTTTCGACCACCTGGATTATTCGAGAAGCATTCGAAACGCAGGATGGACTGCTCTAATATTGGATCCCATAATCGACGGACTACAATTTACACAAGTCCCGATGGACGGCGGCAGTGATTTAAACCTGCTATATCCGAACACAATCCGCAGGTTGGGGATAGACCTTACGGAAATTCGACATAGCCGCACTTCCTTCAAAGGAGTGACGCCAGGCCCTTACACCAAGTGCACAGGCTCCTTACTACTGGATGTTGTGTTCGGGTCACCGGACAACTTCCGGCGCGAAAAGCTAATCTTTCATGTTGCCCCATTCAAAAGTAGCTATCAAGCACTATTGGGACGGGAAGATTTTGTCCGCTTTAATGCAATAACACATTACGCGTCTCTTACACTCAAAATGCCCGGTCCACGAGGCATCATTTCATTAAGAGGGTCATTCAAAGACCCCGGACACGGCTAGACGAGTCCGGCATAAATAAGCTAGGGGCTCCCCCAGCCGCACACCCTTCACAAGGGGCTGGGCACATAAGCAACAATGAGCTAATATAGACTCGGCTTTATTAATTTAATAACATTTTAATTTTTATGCACTTTTCGCACGACTTCTTTTCAAACTAAGTTCCTCTCTTTTTACAGATGAACACCGTGCACACCCGTCCAGGATAACGGCACAACGGAGACACAAAGCGTGAGCGTGCAGAGGGACCCGCTGCAAGGATTCTTTTCAGATTAAGACCTGCGTAAACCTTTTTTACTGCCTCTTGTTGCTATAATCCCTGGTTTTCATAATAACCGAGAGGAGATCGACGCTTTGGCATCGGCCGCCGAGGACCTCGCCTGCACTGGACACAAGGGGCTTAAGGGCATTGTTTCGCCTGTTATTATAAAGACCAACACCTTAGGGAGTGTTCGCGCCTCGAGAGTTAGGCCTTATATGCATCAGCTCGAATCATGTCTTTGGTCAAATGTTGGGTTTGCCCGGCTCCTGTGTTTTGCTGCCTTACGCTCAGATCATCGGCTAACGCGCACCAGGAGAACTACTACGACAGTGCCCCAGCTCGCCGGGTGAGCACCTCAAGAGAGAAAGCCGAACCGACCGTCATGATACAGCGAGAGACTGGTCAACCACTCGATCGACCACGTGAATGTTTAGAATTCTCCGCTTGTCAAGGACCGCTTCCTAGTCGTGCACATACACGCCTAATTCGAGAGCGCGGTGCCCCTGTGGGCTATATCGTAGCCCCACCTTCGAGCTCCAATGGCTAAGTGAAAGTGATAAAGCGCTATAGTCCGTTGCCTCGCTTGCTACGCTACCACCTCCTTAACAGACCAATACATCGGATTAAGTGTGAAAATGCGCTATTTTTATAACACCCCGCACCTTGTGCGTGGGGGCTGAAGCCGACGATCGCCATCTTTCAAAGTTATACACACGATACATAAACGGCCAGACAGGAGATATTTCAATACTTGAACGCACAAGTACAAAAAGCGCCTATATCATAAACATTGTTTTACAAAATAAAACGTTCATTTGAACGTGACATTTTTCGAGCATTGCGACTCTACTATACGAGCACCACGCAGAACTTCCCCAAAATAGTGCTCGGCGGGTAACCGGCTCTCGTCCGAACCTTGGGTCGCAACAGCGGCGGCATCCATCTCCATCCAATGTGTCTTCACACGGGCGAGTGCCATCCGTGCACCCTCTATGCAGGCCGCGCTTCATCGCCTTGATATGCGGCACCGCCCCAAGAAATTGCTGCATCAAGCCAAAATAGTTTTTGGCTTAGCCTATCCGCCGCACATAAGTCACGATATCCATCATGGCAAGCCCGACAACCTATTCAGCTCGCCCATTCGCCAACCGATCGGTCACCGAAGTGAACGATCCGGACTATGGAATTGAGACCAAAACAGCTCTTCCGCCTTATGGTCCTTCCGCCCGGAAGTGCACAATGGCATCCGCCGACTTGCCGCTAAGTCCATATAAGGATCCTCCGGACCCCACAAAGCTGGCCAAGTTGAGCATACTTAGGATCCAGAACCTCCAACAAGAAAGCAGAAAGGGCTTGCCAGCCACAATGTCTCCGGCTTGGCGCAGCTCCTCCTTTATAGCCGCAGATTGCAGATCGGGCGCCCTTGACTTCGGGCGTGGCCTTCCCAGTGTCTTCGCTCCGATAGGCGCCTTTTCAAGAGCTTTAGTGCGGTCGGTAGCATCTTTTAACTTCACGGCCATTTCGCCATCTCTTCCTCGCTTCGCAAGGCGTAGCCCTTCGCTTCTAATTCCTCGGCCGCCTCAACGCCGCCAGATTATCCTTCCGCTTGCTCCTTGGCTTGAGCAAGTTCGCCCAAGGTTTCCACAGCAGCAGCACCATCTGCGTCTAGCACAAATATTATAAGATATGGGCTTCGGCTCCCTTACTAGGTGACTGCGGGAAAAAAAACAACCTACCTTGCGATTCGTCAAGTCGCCTGTTGATTAGCGCGATGTCCGCATCCGCAACATCGAGTTGCCGCTTTAGTTCGGCAACTCCATCAGTCCGGCTAGCCCCCGAACGATCCGCCACCTGAATAGGAACGGCGAAGATTGAAACCTGCGATTTTGATCCTCGGCACGCTATCGCTTTCGACAACCTACCAAGTCTCAGGGACTACTATCTATACAGGGCGCACTTCTATGTGCAAAACTGTCAAAAGGTGCATCACTTTTACGTACCTCAAACCCCGCCAGCAAACTCCTGACGGCATTATGCAATCCGCTTTCGGCGGACGAAATCCTTCCAATCACCATATTCATCAATGCATGGTGATCTTCTGAGATGGACGCCCTCTCAAGCAAATCCTTCAGCTCCCTCGACCGAACACCGATCGGCGCCGAATTCTTCGCTCGCTGGCTCGGGATACCCTCCGTGATTTACACTTCAGCTCGTCCGCCCTATCGGACGGCGCAGCGCATTTAAGGCGCCTCGCTCTCCATCATCTCCGGACGAAGGTCCCCAAAGACGAGCTCATCTGAGAAGGTCGGAGATCCGAACTACAAGGTAAAAACTTCGGTTATCCTCAGAAGCACAAATAGGGATGTCTCTTATCACCGAACTCCCTTCTTTCTACTTACGGCTCGCTGGAGGGCTGATTCTTTAGGGGAGACTATGCGGCCGGGACCTCCCCGGACGCAGGACCCTCTGGTGAAGACTTCTTCCCCCGCTTAGGGGCTTTGGCCTCCGGATCTTTGGAGGTGGTCCTCTTCTCCCCCTGGAGGGAGGGATTCTCAATCCCCCCTTTTTCAAGAGCCTCCTTGGTCGAGGCGGTAGCTCCCTTATTTTCCCCTCCGCCTTCTTCTAAAGGCGCAGCTTCCAAAGATCTCGACCAGACGGATCCGCGCGGTCTCCGGAGGGGGCCGGACACCGATCAGCTTTGCTTGCGCTTATCCACTCCTGTCGAAGGATAACGGGTTAAAGGGCGAATTGTAGAAAGGCAAAAAGACGGTACGTCCGAACACTGAGCTACTTACTTGAGTATCCGGGCGATTGCAGCTTAGGCCAGCGTCCTTGGTCAATTCCGGACACGCCGCCCGTGATCCGAAGAATAACTTGTACATCTCCACGGGTGTCGTACCCATAAAGTGTTGGAGAATCCGTGGTCCCTCCGGATTGAACTCCCATAGCCGGAGAGGACTGCGTTTGCAGGGCAGGAGACGCCTAATCAACATAACCTGCATCACCACGACCAGATCGATCTCCCTCGCCTGGAGGTCTTGAATCCGGCCCTGCAATAGGGGCACGTCTTTTGACGGCCCCCAGTTGAGCCCTTTGTTGATCGACAACATCAACCGTTGAGGAGGTCACGAGCGGAATACAGGTGGCGGCTTCTGCCTGCTGCCCTTCGGAGCGGTGATATAGAACCACTCCTGCTGCCACAAGCCGAGCTCCTCTTGGAAGGAGCCCTCGGGCCACGGGGCATCGGCCCTCCTGCTTATGGCTAACCCGCTGCACTCTGCTTGACGCCCCCCGATCATCTTCGGCTCCACATTGAAGGTCTTCAGCCACAGGCCGAAGTGGGGGGTGACGCGGAGGAAGGCTTCACAGACAACAACAAACGCGGAAATATGGAGGATAGACTCCGGAGCCAGGTCATGGAATTCCAACCCATAGTTGAACATGAGCCCTCTCACAAAAGGATCCATCGGGAAGCCTAAACCCCGACGGAGGTGGGATACAAGGATTTATACTCGCCGGGCTCGGGGGTGGGGATGGCCTGCCCTTCGACGGGTAGCCTGTGCGAAATCTCGTAGGACAGGTACCTCACCTCTCGCAGCTTTAGCATGTCTTCCTCCGTGACGAAGGAAGGCATCCACTGACCCTGAAGGCGGAACCGGACATTGTTGAAGGTCCGAAGTGCTCCAATCTAGGGCTCTGGGTGTTGGAACTTGGAGCAAGGAGAGGATTCGATGGAGGATTGAAGAAAAGAAACGAGCCTTGGTCCCGTTATAAAGAGGGAGAATACCGAGAGCCGTCTCCGTGACCGTTCGGGACTCGCCTTCGATAGAGGAGGCGTGGCGACGGGCGTGGTTGGGTAACCCACATCCGTATTGATGAGAATCCCGGAATAAGGGGAACACGATCTCTGCTTCGACAAGACGTGCCAAGGAAACCGCTTCGCAAAACGTGCTGAGGTGGTATAATAAAAACGATTCAAGTAAAGGCTTGGTGGTGGCGTGACGTCATGCCGCGAAATACATCAGCAGATTGAACTTGTGTACATATTATTCTCTCTACGGTGGAATGTGGAATTTATTTTGCAGAGCCGGACACTATCCTGGTGTTCACAATCTTCTATGGATTATTCGGAGGAGGAACCCGCCTTGCAATGCCGAACATTATGCGCGCCGGACTCATCATCATTGAAGCCAGGTTCGTGGGCTACCGAGGAGTCCTCGACTAGGGGTGTCCGACAGCCGGACTATCATCATCCGCCGGACTCCAAGACTACGAAGATACAAGATTGAAGACTTCGTCCCGTGTCGGGATGGGACTTTCCTTGGCGTGGAAGGAAAGCTTGGCGATACGGATATGTAGATTTCCTACCATTGTAACCGACTCTGTGTAACCCTAGCCCTCCCCGGTGTCTATATAAACTGGAGGGCTTTAGTCCGTAGGACACAACAACCATTACAACAATCATACCATAGGCTAGCTTCTAGGGTTTAGCCTCCTTGATCTCGTGGTAGATCCACTCTTGTAATACACATCATCAATATTAATCGAGCAGGACGTAGGGTTTTACCTCCATCAAGAGGGCCCGAACCTGGGTAAAACATCGTGTCCCTTGTCTCCTGTTACCATCCGCCTAGACGCACAGTTCAGGACCCCCTACCCGAGATCCGCCGGTTTTGACACCGACACCCCCGATGACAAGCCAAGCAATTGTTTCATACTTAAATAATCTCAAACTTTTTCAACCTTCACGCAATACATGAGCGTGATCCATGGTTATAGCACTATGGGTGGAATAGAATATGATGATGGGGATTGTGTGGAGAACACAAAAAATGAGAAAGTCTCATCTTGACGAGGCTAATCAACGGGCTATGGAGATGCCCATCAATTGATGTCAACATGAGGAGTAGGGATTGCCATGCAATGGATGCACTAGAGCTATGAATGCTCAACAAAAGAAAACTAGTGGGTGTGCATCCAACTCTCTTGCTCACAAGACCTAGGGCATTTGAGGAAGCCCATCGTAGGAATATACAAGCCAAGTTCTATAATGAAAAATTCCCACTAGTATAAAAAGAAAACTTATGAGACTCACTACATGAGGAACAAGGTGCTACTTTGAAGCACAATATATGAGACTCACTACATGAAGAACAAGGTGCTACTTTGAAGCACAAGTGTGGAAAAAGAGATAGTAGCATTGCCCTTTTTTTGGGCCTTTCTTTTTTTTGGCCTTTCTCTTTTTTTTATATGGGCAATTCTCTAATAATGATTATCATCGCACTTCTATTGATTACAACATAAGGACTACAACTCGAAACTTAGAACAAGATATGACTCTATATGAATGCCTCTGGCGGTGTACCGGGATGGTGCAATGAATCAAGAGTGACATGTATGAAAAATAGCTCAAGGTGGATTTGCCACAAATACGATGTCAACTACATGATCATGCACTAGCAATATGACAGAAGTAATGTATGTCATGATGATGATGATGGAAGTTGCATGGAAATATATCTCGGAATGGCTATGGAAATGCCATGATAGGTAGGTATGGTGGCTGTTTTGAGGAAGATATAAGGAGGTTTATGTGTTATAGAGCGTATCGTATCACGGGTTTGGATGCACCGCTAAGTTTGCACCAACTCTCAAGGTGAGAAAGGGCAATGCACGGTACCGAAGAGGCTAGCAAAGGTGGAAAGGTGAGAGTGCGTATAATCCATGGACTGAACATTAGTCAAAAGAACTCATATACTTATTGCAAAAATTTAGAAGTCATCCAAAATTAAGTACTACGCGCATGCTCCTAGGGGGATAGATTGGTAGGAAAAGACCATCGCTCGTCCCCGACCGCCACTCATAAGGATTCACAAGCAAGGTACACTTCATGTTTCAAATTTGTTACACAACTTTAACCATACGTACATGCTACGGGACTCGCAAACTTCAACACAAGCATTTCTCAAATTCATAATCACCCAACTAGCATGACTTTGATATTATCACCTCCATATCTCAAAACAATTATCAAGCATCAAACTTATCTTAGTATTCAATTCACCCAAAAGAAAGGTTCACATATCTTGAACACCAAGTATATTAACATTAAGCAAATTACCATGCTATTAATGACTCTCAAAATAATCGAAGTGAAGCATGAGAGTTCATCTATTTCTTCAAAATAAAACTACCACCATGCTCTAAAAGATCTAAGTGAAGTACTAGAGCAAACAACAAACTACTCCAAAAGATATAAGTGAAGCACATAGAGTATTCTAGAAAATTCTAATTTTTTATGGCTCTCTCTCATTAAAGGATTTCAGATCTTGATCCTTCATTCAAACAGCAAGCAAAACTAAAGAAAACTACAATGCAAGGATAGCACAACTCATGTGAAGAAGCAAAAACTTAGGCTCAACCGATACTAACCGATAGTTGTTGAAGAAGAAAGGTGGGATGCCTACCGGGGCATCCCCAAGCTTAGATGCTTGAGACTTATTGAAATATTATCTTGGGGTTCCTTGGGCATCCCCAAGCTTGAGCTTTTGTGTCTCCTTAATTCCTCTCATATCATGGTTTCTTTTTTTTATCAAAAGCTTCATTTACAACAAACTCAACAAGAACTCGTGAGATAGGTTAGTACAAACCAATGCAAAACCTTGTCATTTTATACTGTAACAAATCATTTAAATTATTATTCAACGTTTAATACTAAATTCCCCTGCATATTTAATACTCCTATCAGCAAATAGAATCATTAAACAAGCAAACATATGCAAACAACGCAAACATAACAGCAATCTGTCAAAACAGTACAGTCTGTAAAGAATGCAAGAGTATCAATACTTCCCTGACTCTAAAAATTATGAACTAGAATTCCCGCTGTAGTAAATTTGTCAGATATCAATATGCAAAATGATTCAACGTTAGACAATGCTCTGACTTTTCTGGGGAATTTTTGCAACAGCGGTAAACTTTCTGTTTTCAAACAGCAACATGTAAACTAGCAAAATAAGCATGGCAAAGGCTATCCTTGACTTTTTTATTCAAACTAAAGATGCAAAACACTATTCTAACTAACAGCAAGCAAAAACTAACAAAAGAAAATAACGCTCCAAGCAAAACACATATCATGTGCTGAAAAAAAAAATATAGTTCCAAGTAAAGTTACCGATGAACGAAGACGAAAGAGGGGATGCCTTCCGGGGCATCCCCAAGCTTAGGCTCTTGGTTGTCCTTGAAAATTACCTTGGGGTGCCTTGGGAATCCCCAAACTTAGGCTCTAGCCACCCCTTATTCCATAGTCCATCAAATCTTTACCCAAAACTTGAAAACTTCAACCACACAAAACTTCAACACAAAACTCGTAAGCTCCGTTAGTAGAAGAAAATAAAACTACCACTTAGTTACTGTAATGAACTCATTATAAATTCATATTGGTGTAATATCTACTGTATTATAACTTCTCTATGGTTCATACCACTTAATACTAGCCATAGATGCATCAAAATAAGCAAACAACACATAGAAAACAGAATCTGTCAAAAACAGAACAGTCTGTAGTAATCTGTTTCAAACGTATACTTTTGGAACCTCAAAAATTATGAAATAAATTGTTGGACCTGAGAAATTTGTCTATTAATCATATGAAAAAATAATCAACCTAAAAGCATCTCCAGTAAAAAATGGCAGCTATTCTCGTGAGCGCTAAAGTTTCTGTTTTTCACAGCAAGATCACATAAACTTCACCCAAGTCTTCCCAAATGTTTTAACTGGCACTTTATTGAAACAAAAGCTATAAAACATGATTACTACAGTATCATAATCATGTGCACACACAAAAACAGTAAGGATAAATATTGGGTTGTCTCCCAAAAAGCGCTTTTCTTTAATGCCTTTTAGCTATGCATGATGATGACAATGATGCTCACATAAAAGATAAGAATTGAAGCATAACGGTAGCATCATGAAGCATATGACTAGCACATTTAAGCCTAACCCACTTCCTATGCATTGGGATTTTGTGAGCAAACAACTTATGGGAACAAGAATCAACTAGGATAGGATGGCACCACAAGCATAGCTTCAAGAATTTAAGCACATAGAGAGGAAACTTGACATTATTGCAATTCCTACAAGCATATATTGCTCCCTCATAATAATTTTCAGTAGCATCATGAATGAATTCAACAATATAACCAGCACCTAAAGCATTCTTTTCATGATCTACAAGCATAGAAAATTTTCTACTCTCCACATAAGAAAACTTTTTCTTTATAGCATATGTATCATCACAATAATCATCATAGATAGGAGGCATGCTTTCATCATAGTAAATTTGCTCACCAAAGTTTGGGGGACAAAATATATCATATTCATCAAACATAGCATCCCCAAGCTTGTGGCTTTGCATATCATTAGCATCATGGATATTCAAGGAATTCATACTAACAACATTGCAATCATGCTCATCATATAAAAATATTCTATAGATTTCTTCTTCTAGCACTTGAGCACAATTTTATTTTCCATCATACTCACGAAAGATATTAAAAAGGTGGTGCGTATGAGACAAACTCAACTCCAATTTTTTTGTAGTTTTCTTTTATAAAATAATCTAGTGCTAAAACAAGAAACAAAAAGATTCAATTGCAAGATCTAAAGATATACCTTCACTTACCTAGCCTCCTCGGCAACGGCGCCAGAAAAGAGCTTGATGTCTACTATGCAACCTTCTTCTTGTAGACGTTGTTGGGCCTGCAAGTGCACAGGTTTGTAGAACAGTAGCAAATTTCCCTCAAGTGGATGACCTAAGGTTTATCAATCCGTGGGACGCGTAGGATGAAGATGGTCTCTCTCAAACAACCCTGCAACCAAATAACAAAAAGTCTCTTGTGTCCCCAACACACCCAATACAATGGTAAATTATATAGGTGCACTAGTTCGGCGAAGAGATGGCGATACAAGTGCAAAATAGATAGTAGATATGGGTTTTTGTAATCTGAAAGAATAAAAACAGCAAGGTAACGAACAGTAAAAGTGAGCGTAAACGGTATTGCAATGATAGGAAACAAGGCCTAGGGTTCATACTTTCACTAGTGCAAGTTCTCTCAACAATAATAACATATATAGAACATATGACAAGCCCTCAACATGCAACAAAGAGTCACTCCAAAGCCACTAATAGCGGAGAACAAATGTAGAGATTATGGTCGGGTACGAAACCAGCACAAAGGTATCCTTTCGGATCAATCTATAAAAGAGTTCATACTAGAATAACACCTTAAGACACAAATCAACTAAAACCCTAATATCACCTAGATACTCCATTGCCACCTCAAGTATCCATGGGCATGATTATACGATATGCATCACAAAATCTTAGATTCATCCAACCAACATAAAAGTACTTCAAAGAGTGCCCCAAAGTTTCTACCGGAGAGTCAAGAACGTGTGCCAACCCCTATGCATAGGTTCCCAAGTGTCACGAAACCCGCAAGTTGATCACCAAAACATGCATCAAGTGGATCAATAGAATAACCCATTGTCACCACGGTTATCCCACGCAAGACATACATCAAGTGTTCATAAAAGACTCAATCCGATAAGATAACTTCAAAGGGAAAACTCAATTCATCACAAGAGAGTAGAGGGGGAGAAACATCATAAGATCCAACTACAATAGCAAAGCTTGGGATACATCAAGATCGTGCCATAGAGGTACACGAGAGAGGACACGAGAGAGAGAGAGAGAGAGAGAGAGAGAGAGAGAGAGAGAGAGAGAGATCAAACACATAGCTACTGGTACATACCCTCAGCCCCGAGGGTGAACTACTCCCTCCTCGTCATGGATAGCGCCAGGATGATGAAGATGGCCTCCGGTGATGGGATCCCCCTCCGGCAGTGTGCCGGAACAGGGTCCCGATTGGTTTTTTGTGGCTACAGAGGCTAGCGCCGGCGGAACTCCCGATCTATTTTCTGTTCTGGAAGTTTTAGGGTACGTAGGTATATATGGGTGTAGGGGGTACGTCGGTGGACCTCCGGGCTGCTCACGAGGCACGGGGGCGCGCCCAGGGGGGCGCCCTCCACCCTCGTGGACAACCCGGGACTCCCCTGGCGTGCACTCCAAGCCCATCAGGTTGGTTTCCCTCCAAAATTAACTTCTCGAGCTGATTTCGTTCCGTTTTGACTCCGTCTGATATTCCTTTTCCTCGAAACACTAAAATAGGCATAAAACAGCAAATCTAGGATGGGCCTCCGGTTAATAGGTTAGTCCCAAAAATAATATAAAAGTGGATAATAAAGCCCAATATTGCCTAAAACAGTAGATAAAGTAGCATGGAGCAATCAAAAATTATAGATACGTTGGATACATATCATCAAGAATCGCGATTTTGGCCGATTATAGCCCGTTTCGTGTATTATTACTTGCCGCTTTTGGGTCCCAGAGTGATTTCCACGATTAAAGAACCCTGCGGTGTGTTTACGTGTCGGTCATCAACACTCACATGTTTCGCCGATTCAGGCCCCTTTCGTGGACTATTACCCATCGTTCTAGGGTCCCAAAGCAATTTCCATGGTTGTCGAACCCCAATGTGTGCTTACGTGTCTTTCATCAACTCTCACAGTTTTGGCCGATTTTGGCCCGTTTCGTGGACTATTACTCACTATTTTGGGGTCCTGGAGTGATTTCCACGATTAACAAACCCCGGGGTGCATTTACGTGTCGGTCATCAACAATCACAGTTTTGCTTGATTCTGGACCGTTTCGAGGACTATTACTCACTGTTTTGGGGTCCCGGAGTGATTTCCACAATCAACAAACACCAGGTGCGTTTACGTGTCGGACATGAACACTCACAGTTTTGGACGATTTTGGCCCATTTCATGGATTATTACTCACCGTTTTGGGGTCCTGAAACGATTTCCATAGTTGTGAAACCCCAAGGTGCGCTTACGTGTTGGTCATCAACACTCACAGTTATGGCCGATTGTGGCCCGTTTTGTGAACTATTACTAACTGTTTTGGGTCCTGGATTGCTTTCCATGATTAACGAACCACGTTGTGCGTTTACGTGTCGGTCATCAACGCTCACTGTTTTGGCCGATTCGGACCCGTTTCGTGGACTAGTACTCACCGTTTTGGGGTCCCAAAGTGATTTCCATGGTTGTCGAACCCCAAGGTGTGCTTACCTGTTGGTCATCAACACTCACAGTTTTGGTCGATTCTGGCTGGTTTCGTGGACTATTATTCTCACAGTATTGGGGTCCCGGAGTGATTTCCATGATTAAGGAATCCCGGTGTGCATTTATGTGTCGGTTATCAACACTCAAAGTTTTGGCCGATTCTGACCCGTTTCGTGGACTATTACTCACCGTTTTGGGGTCCCAAAGCGATTTCCATGGTTGTCGGACTCCAAGGTGCTTATGTGTTGGTCGTCAAGACTCGCAGTTTGGGCCGACTCTGGCCCGTTTCGTGGACTATTACTCACCGTTTTTGGGCCCCGAAGCAATTTTCGTAGTTGTGAAACCGCAAGGTGCGCTTATGTTTCGGTCATCAACATTAACAGTTTTGGCCTATTCTGGCCCGTTTCGGGGACCATTACTCACTGTTTTGTCGTCCCGAAGCGACTTCCATAGTTGTTGAACCCCAAGGTGCGCTTACGTGTCGGTCATCAACACTCATAGTTTTAGTCGATTCTGGCCCGTTTCATGGACTATTACTAACTGTTTTGGGGTCCCAGTGTTATCCACAATTAATGAACCCAGGATTGTGTTTACATCTCGGTCATCAACACTCACAGTTTTGGCCTATTCTCGCCTGTTTCGTGTATTATTACTCGCCGCTTTTGGGTCCCAGAGTGATTTCCACGATTTACAAACCCCGGGGTGCGTTTACGTGTCGGTCATCAACACTCACAGTTTTGGCCGATTCAGGCCCATTTCGTGGACTATTACCCACCATTCTAGGGTCCCAAAGCAATTTCCATTGTTGTCGAACCCCAAGGTGCGCTTAGGTGTCGGACATCAACACCCACAAGTTTGGTCCATTTTTGGCCCGTTTCGTGGAATATTACTCACTATCTTGGGGTCCCGGAGTGATTTCCACGATTAACAAACCCCGTGGTGCGTTTACGAGTCGGTCATCAACACTCACAGTTTTGCCCGATTCTGGCCCGTTTCGTGGACTATTACTCACTGTTTTGGGGTCCCGGAGTGATTTACACGATTAACGAACCCTGGGTGCGTTTTACGTGTCGGTCATCAACACTCCCGGTTTTTGTCGATTCTAAGCCGTTTCGTGGACTATTACTCACCATTCTGGGGTACCGAAGAGATTTCCATAGTTGGTAAACCCCAAGGTGTGCATACGTGACGGTCATCAACATTCACAAATTTGCCTGATTCTGGCCCGTTTCATGGACTATTACTCACTATTTTGGGGTCCCGGAGTGATTTCCACAATCAACGAACACGTGGTGCGTTTATGTGTTGGTCATGAACACTCACGGTTTTGGACGATTTTGGCCCGTTTCGTGGACTATTACTCACCGTTTTGGGGTCCCGAAGCGATTTCCATTGTTGTGAAATCCCAAGGTGCGCTTACGTGTTGGTCATCAACACTCACAGTTATGGCCGATTCTGGCCCATTTTATGAACTATTACTCACTGTTTTGGGGTCCCGGAGTGATTTCCATGATAAACGAACCCCGTTGTGCGCTTACGTGTCGGTCATCAACACTCACTATTTTGGCCGATTCTGACCCGTTTCGTGGACTATTTCTCACTGTTTTGGGGCCCCGAAGCAATTTCCATAGTTGTGAAACCCCAAGGTGCGCTTATGTTTCAGTCATCAACATTACAGTTTTGGCCCATTCTGGCGCGTTTCCTAGACTATTACTCACCGTTTTGTGGTCCGGAAGCGATTTCCGTAGTTGTTGAACCCCAAGGTGCGCTTTACGTGTCCGTCATTGATACGTCCATTTTGCATCATGCTTTTATATCAATATTTATTGCATTATGGGTTGTTCTTACACATTATATCTCAATACTTATGGCTATTCTCTCTTATTTTACAAGGTTTACCATGAAGAGGGGAATGCCTAGCTGGAATTCAGGCCGAAAAGGAGCAAACATTAGAAACCTATTCTGCACTGCTCCAAAAATCCTGAAACTCCATGAAACATCTTTTTGGAATTAATAAGAATTTTTGGACGAAAGAAATACACCAGGGGGGCCACATCCTCAGACAGGAGAGTGGGGGGCGCCCCCCTACTGGGCGCGCCCCTGTCTCCTAGACCCCTAGTGGGCCCTCAGTGTCCGTCTTCTGCTATATTAGAGATTTTACCTTGGAAACAATCATGGGCAAGCTTACGGGACGAAACTCCGCCGCCACGAGGCGGAACCTTGGCAGAACCAATTTAGGGCTCTGGTGGAGCTGTTCTACCAGGGACACTTCCCTCCGGGAGGGGGAAATCATCACCAACGTCATCACCAACGACACTCTCATCGGGAGGGGGTCAATCTCCATCAACATCTTCACCAGCACCATCCCCTCTCAAAACCACAAATTAGTACCTGTGGGTTGCTAGTAGTGTTGATTACTCCTTGTAGTTGATACTAATTGGTTTACTTGGTGGAAGATCATATGTTCAGATCCTTTATGCATATTATTACCCCTCTGATTATGAACATGAATATGCTTTGTGAGTAGTTACGTTTGTTCCTAAGGACATGGGTGAAGTCTTGCTATTAGTAGGCATGTGAATTTGGTATTGTTCGATATTTTGATGAGATGTATGTTGTCTTTTCCTCTAGTGGTGTTATGTCAACATCAACTACATGACACTTCACCATTATTTGTGCCTAGAGGAAGGCATTGGTAAGTAATAAGTAGATGATGGGTTGCTAGAGTGACAGAAGCTTAAACCCTAGTTTATGCATTGCTTCGTTATGGGCTGATTTGGATCCCTATGTTTAATGTTGTGGTTAGGTTTACCATAATACTTCTTTTGTAGTTGCTGACGCTTGCAATAGGGGTTAATCATAAGTGGTATGCTTGTCCAAGTAAGGGTAGTACCCAAGCACCGGTCCACCCACATATCAAATTATCAAAGTACCGAACGCGAATCATATGAACGTGATGAAAACTAGCTTGACGATAATTCCCATGTGTTCTCGGGAGCTCGTTTCTCTTTATTAGAAATTATCCAGGCTTATCCTTTGCTACATAAAGGATTGGGCCACCTTGCTGCTCTTTATTTACTTTATTTACTTGTTACTCGTTACTATTTGTCTTATCAAAAAACTATCTATTACCTACTATTTCAGTGATTGCAGAGAAAACCTTACGGAAAACTACTTATCATTTCGTTCTGCTCCTCGTTGGGTTCGACACTCTTACTTATCGAAAGGACTACGGTTGATCCTCTACACTTGTGGGTCATCAAGACTCTTTTCTGGCGCCGTTGCCGGGGAGTGTAGCGCTTTTGGTGAGTGGAACTTGGTAAGGAAACATTTATATAGTGTGCTGAAATTTTCTGTTACTTGTCACTATGGAAACTAATCCTTTGAGGGGCTTGTTCGGGGTATCTTCACCCTGACTAGAACAGCAAAGGGTTGCTCCTCAACCTACTGAACTTTATGAAAATATTTACTTTGAGATTCATTCGGGTATGACAGAGAAACTGCCAGCTAATCCATTTGCAGGAGATGGAACATTACATCCCGATTTACACCTTATCTTTGTGGATGAAGTTTGTGGATTATTTAAGCTTGCAGGTATTCCCGATGATGTTGTCAAAAGGAAGGTCTTCCCTTTATCCTTGAAGGGAGATGCATTTGACATGGTATAGGCTATGTGATGATACGGGATCTTGGAATTATAAGCGATTGAAGTTGGAATTGCACCAGAAGTTCTATCCTATGCATCTTGTTCATCGTGATCGTAATTACATATATAATTTCTGGCCCCGCGAAGGAGAAAGCATCGCTCAAGGTTAGGGGAGGCTTAATTCAATGTTATATTCATGCCCCAATCATGACCTCTCCTGGGAACTGATTATTCAAAACTTTTATGCTCGGCTTTCTCTTGATAATCGCAACCTGCTCGATACTTCCTATGCTGGTTCTTATATGCTGAAGACTATTGATTTCAAATGGGACTTATTGGAAAGAATTAAATGCAACTCTGAAGATTGGGGTTCCGACGATGGTAAGGAGTCAGGTATGACACCTAAGTTCGATTGTGTTAAATCTTTTATGGATACCGATGCTTTTCGTGGATTTAGCGCTAAGTATGGACTTGACTCTGAGATAGTAGCTTCTTTCTGTGAATCTTTTGCTACTCACGTTGATCTCCCTAAAGAGAAGTGGTTTAAATATAATCCTCTTGTTCAAGTGAAAGTAGTTGCACCTATTACAGTCGAAGAAAAGACTGTCACTTAGAGTGATCCTATTATTCCTACTACTTATGTTCAAAAACCTCCTTTTCCTGTTAGGATAAAAGATCATGCTAAAGCTTCGACTTTTGTTCATAAGAGTAATACTAGGACTTATACACCTCCTGAGCAAATTAAGGTTGAGCCTAGTATTGCTATGGTTAAAGATCTCTTGGATGATGAGTTAGATGGGCATGTTATTTATTTCTATGGTGAGACCGCTAATATTGCTAGACCAGATACTAAGATACATACACCTGTCATAGGCATGCCTGTTATTTCTGTTAAAATAGGAGATCATTGTTATCATGGCTTATGTGATATGGGTGCTAGTGCTAGTGCAATACCTTATACCTTATATCAAGAAATTATGCATGACATTGCACCCATTGAATTAGAAGACATTGATGTTACTATTAAGCTTGCTAATAGGGATACCATTAAACCCCTAGGGATTGTTAGAGATGTTGATGTTTTGTGTGGGAAGGTTAAATACCCTGCTGATTTTCTTGTTCTTGGCTCCCCACAAGATGATTTTTGTCCCTTTATTTTTGGTAGACCCTTCTTGAATACAGCTAGTGCTAAGATTGATTGTGAAAAAAATATTGTCACCGTTGGCATAGATGGTATGTCTCATGAGTTTAATTTTGCTAAGTTTCGTAGACAACTTGGTGATAGGAAACCACCTAGTAAATATGAGATTGTTGGTCTTGCTTCCATTGTCGTGCCTCCTACTGATCTGTTAGAACAATATTTTCCTAGACCATGAAAACGATATGTTTATGAAGGAAAGAAGGGAAATAGATGAAGTGTTCCTTAAACATGAACCTATGCTGAAACATAACCTTCCTGTTGAAATTCTTGGGGATCCCCTCCACCCAAGGGTGATCCCGTGTTTGAACTCAAACCATTACCTGATAATCTTCAGTATGCTTGTCTTGATGAAAAGAAAATATATCCTGTTATTATTAGTGCTAACCTTTCAGAGCAAGAAGAAGAAAGATTATTGAAAACTCTGAAGAAGCACCGAGCAGCTATTGGATATACTCTGGATGATCTTAAGGGCGTTAGTCCCACGTTATGCCAACACAAAATTAAATTGGAGGACGATGCCAAACTAGTTAGAGATCCTCAACGACGACTAAATCCCTAGATGAAGGAAGTGGTAAGAAAGGAGATACTAAAGCTCCTTGACGCAGGTATTATTTATCCCATTGCTGATAGTGAATGGGTAAGTCCTGTCTATTGTGTTCCTAAAAAGGGTGGTATTATCGTTGTTCCTAATGATGAAGATGAATTGATCATGCAAAGAATTATTACAGGTTATAGGATGGTAATTGATTTCCGTAAGTTAAATAAATCTACTAAGAAAGATCATTACCCTTTACCTTTTACTGATTAAATGCTAGAAAGACTATCCAAACACACTCATTTCTGCTTTCTAGATGGTTATTCTGGTTTCTCTCAAATACCTGTGTCAGTGAAGGATCAATCTAAAACTACTTTTACTTGCCCTTTTGGTACTTTTGCTTATAGACGTATGCCTTTTGGTTTATGTAATGCACCTGCTACCTTTCAAAGATGCATGATGGCTATATTCTCTGATTTTTGTGAAAAGATTTGTGAGGTATTCCTGGATGATTTCTCCATTTATGGATCCTCTTTTGATGATTGTTTGAGCAATCTTGATTGAGTTTTGCAGAGATGCGAAGACGCTAGTCTCGTCCTGAATTGGGAAAAGTGTCACTTTATGGTTAATGAAGGCATTGTCTGGGGGCATAAGATTTCCGAGAGAGGTATTGAAGTTGACAAAGCCAAAGTTGATGCTATTGAAAAGATGCCATGTCCCAAGGACATAAAAGGTATAAGAAGTTTCCTTGTTCATGCCGGGTTTTATAGGAGGTTCATTAAAGACGTTTCTAAAATCTCTAGGCCTCTGACTAATTTATTGCAAAAAGATATTCCTTTTGTCTTTGATGATGATTGTGTAGAAGCATTTGAAATACTTAAGAAAGCTTTGATCACTGCACCTATTGTTCAGCCACTTGATTGGAATTTACCTTTTGAAATTATGTGTGATGCTAGTGATTATGCTGTAAGTGATGTTCTAGGGCAAAGAGTCGATAAGAAATTAAATGCTATCCAGTATGCTAGTAAGACTCTTGATACTGCCCAGAGAAATTATGCTACTACTGAAAAAGAGTTCTTAGCAGTCATGTTTGCATGTGATAAGTTTAGACCTTATATTGTTGATTCCAAAGTTACTATTCACACTGATCATGCTGCTATTAAATATTTTATGGAAAAGAAAGATGCTAAGCCTAGACTCATTAAATGGGTTCTCTTGGTGTAAGAATTTAACTTGCATATTATTGATAGAAAGGGAGCTGAGAACCCCGTTGCAGATAACTTGTCTAGGTTAGAGAATGTTCTTGATGACCCACTGCCTATTGACGATAGTTTTCTTGATGAACAATTAGCGGTCATTAATGCTTCTCGTACTGCTCCTTGGTATGTTGATTATGCTAATTACATTGTTGCTAAATGCATACCTCCTAGTTTCACGTACCAGCAAAAGAAAAAATTCTTTTATGATTTAGGACATTACTTTTGGGATGACCCACACCTCTATAAAGAAGGAGTTGATGGTGTTATTAGACGTTGTGTGCCTGAGCATGAACAAGAACATATTCTAAGTAAGTGTCACTCTGAATTTTATGGAGGACACCACACTGGAGATAGAACTTCACACAAGGTACTACAATCTGGCCTACTCTCTTCAAAGATGCTTGTAAGTTTGTCTTATCTTGTGATGAATGCCAAAGAGTAGGTAACATTAGTAGACGTCAAGAAATGCCTATGAATTATTCTCTTGTTATTGAACCGTTTGATGTTTGGGGCTTTGATTATATGGGACCTTTTTGGGCCTCCACTGGTTATACACATATTTTAGTTGCTGTTGATTACGTTACTAAGTGGGTAGGAGCTATTCCAACTAGTATTGCTGATCATAACACTTCCATTAAAATGCTTAAAGAAGTTATTTTTCTGAGGATTGGTGTCCCTAGATATGTTATGACTCGCGGTGGTTCACATTTTATTCATGGTGCTTTCCGTAAGATGCTTGCTAAGTATGATGCCAATCATAGAATCGCATCTCCTTATCATCCGCAGTCTAGTGGTGAAGTAGAGTTGAGCAATAGAGAGCTCAAATTAATTGTGCAAAAGACTGTGAATAGATCTAGAAAGAATTGGTCCAAAAAACTTGATGATGCATTATGGGCCTATAGAACTGCATACAAAAATCCTATCGGTATGTCTCCTTATAAGATGGTTTATGCAAAAGGGTGTCATTTACCTCTTGAACTTGAACATAAGACATATTGGGCTTTTAAAGAGCTCAATCATGACTTAAAACTTGCTGGTGAGAAGAGGTTGTTTGATATTAGCTCACTTGATGAATGGAGAACTCAAGCCTATGAAAATGCGAAGCTATTAAAAGAAAAAGTCAAATGCTGGCATGATAAGAGGATACAAAAGCGTGTGTTTAACATAGGAGATTATGTATTATTATTCAACTCTCGTTTAAGATTTTTTGCAGGAAAACTTCTCTCAAAATGGGAAGGTCCCTACGTTATCGAAGAGGTCTATCGTTCTGGTGCTATAAAACTCAACAACTTCGAAGGCACGAGTCCAAGGGTGGTAAACGGTCAAAGAATTAAACATTATATTTCATGTAATCCTATCAATATTGAAACTAATATTATTGAAACTGTAACCCCTGAGGAATACATAAAGGACACTTTCTAGAACGTTCCAGACTCCGAAAAGGAATAGCTATGTGGTACGGTAAGTAAACCGACTCCAAAACAACTCCAATGGCAATTTTTATCAGTTTTGTAATATTTAAGAATTTTAGGAAGAAAGAAGTAGTCCCAAAGGGACATGAGGCCTCCACGAGAGTGGAGGGCGTGCCCCCTCTTATTGGGCACGCCCCCCTATCTCGTGGGCACCTCATGTGCCTCCCGGACTCCGTTTTCTTGCACATTACGTATTTTGCTCGGTAAAAATTCATTATATATACTCTCGAAGGTTTCGACCACCGTATCACGCAAATATCCTCTGTTTTCGTTTTGAGCTGTTTCTATTTCAGATCTAGAGCATCATGATGTCACCCTCTTCCAACAATGAAGACAAGGATGCTTGGCTACTGAAGATAGAGCTGAAAAGAGAAGAACCGGAAGAGATCAACAAGGATGAAGGGATCAAGAAGGCCATGGAGGTTCAAGCTCCGGCGGTGAAAGAAGAAGATATCCCTCAACCTTTACCTAACCTCTTTACTCCAACAGAGATTGAAGCTTTCAAGATGATTGAGTTAGCCCGCATACAAAACAAGTATCTCACGTAGGAGAATATTCTGTTGAAGGATCATATCGCCAGACTCAAGGGCATTATCCGCAAGTTGGAGGAGCTTTTATGCTCAATGTGCGATTATCCACCGTCATCATCACCTCCTCCATCACCTCCGAGGGCATAAGCACATGGGTATGGGCACTCCCCTTGGCCACTGCCAAGCTTGGGGGAGGTGCCCCGGTATCGTATCACCATCACACTGCTATCTTTACCGTTTTATTTAGTTCGATCCTTTTAGTAGTATCTTTATCTAGTAGATTGAAGTTTTGATATCAAGTAGTTTCAGTTTTGCTTCGTGATCTCTTTATGTAATCGAGTCCGTGAGCTATCTATAATAAAGATTAGTGTTGAGTCGAGGGCTTTGCTATGTTGCCATGATTTTGAGAAAGTAGAAAGAATAAAAGAGTTCATATTGATCTTATGGATAGTGATGACCTCACACATAGAAAGTATGAGGCATAAAAATTGTTGAGAGTTGGCGAACATACTTTTCGTCATCGTTGCAACTAATAGGAAGTGATAAGGAAAGAGGTATTCACATATAAATATATTATCTTGGACACCTTTTATAATTGGGAGCACTCATTAGGTATGACATGCTAAAAGAGTTGACGTTGGACAAGGAAGACAATGTAATGGTTTATGTTTTCGCACATCTCAGTTAAAGTATATTGTCATTGACCTTCCAAACATGTTGAGCTTGCCTTTCTCCCTCATGCTAGCGAAATTCCCTGCACCAAGTAGATATACTACTTGTGCTTACAAATATCCTTAAACCCAGTTTTGTCATGAGAGTCCACCGTACCTAGCTATGGATTGAGTAAGATCCTTCAAGTAAGTTTTCATGTTGCAAGCAATAAAAATTGCTATCTAAATATGTATGACTTATTAGTGCAGAGAAAATAAGCTTTGTAAGATCTTGTTGTGGAAGTAATAAAAGTGACGGACTTCATAATAAAGGTCCACACACAAGGGGCAATATAAAGTGACATTCTTTTGCATTAAAATTTTGGGCATCAACCCTAAACGCACATGACAACCTCTGCTTCCCTCTGCGAAGGGCCTATCTTTTACTTTATGTTTTTACTTTATGCTTAAGTCAAGGTGATCCTCACCTTTTCCTTTTTTCATTTTATCCTTTGGCAAGCTCCTCGTGTTTGAAAGATCATGATATATATATATATCCAACAGGATGTTAGTTAGCATGGGCTATTATTGTTGACATCACCTAAAGGTGAATACATTGGGAGGCAACACAATAAGCCCCTATCTTTCTCAGTGTCCGGCTGAAAATCCATAACCACAAGTATTGCTTAAGTGTTAGCAATTATAGGAGACTACAAGATAGTTGAGTATGTGAGCTTGCTGAAAAGCTCTATTGTTGACTCTTTCTGATGTTATGATAAATTGCAATTGCTTCAATGACTGCGATTATAGTTTGTTAGTTCCCAATGAAGTTTTTGAACCATACTTGACATTGTGAATTGATTGCCACTTGAGCATAGGAAATCATATGACAAAATCTATATTTGTTGCTGTTATAAGTATGATCATGATGCCCTCATGTTCATATTTTATTTTTATCGAAACCTCTATCTCTAAACATGTGGACATATTTTTCGATATCGGCTTCCGCTTGAGGACAAGCGAGGTCTAAGCTTGGGGGAGTTGATACGTCCATTTTGCATCATGCTTTTATATCAATATTTATTGCATTATGGGCTATCATTACACATTATAGCTCAATACTTATGGCTATTCTCTCTTATTTTACAAGGTTTACCATGAAGAGGGGGAATGCCGGCAGCTGGAATTCTGGCTGGAAAAGGAGCAATCATTGGAAACCTATTCTGCACTGCTCCAAAAATCCTGAAACTCCATGAAACATCCTTTTGGAATTAATAAGAATTATTGGTCGAAAGAATTACACCAGGGGGCCCACACCTCAGCCAGGAGAGTGGGGGGCGTGCCCCCCCTCATCGGGTGCGCACTGCCTCCTGGACCTCTGGTGGCCCCCGCTTACCCCTCGAGAAAATTGTGGGCAAGCTTACGGGACGAAACTCCACCGCCATGAGGCGAAACATTGGCGAAACCAATCTATGGCTCTGGTGGAGCTGTTCTGCCGGGGACACTTCCAACCGGGAGTGGGAAATCATCACCAACGTCATCACCAACGATCCTCTCATTGGGAGGGGTCAATCTCCATCAACATCTTCACTAGCACCATCTCCTCTCAAAACCCTTGTTCATCTCTTGTACACAATTTTGTATCAAAACCACAAATTGGTACCTGTGGGTTGCTAGTAGTGTTGATTACTCCTTGTAGTTGATACTAATTGGTTTACTTGGTGGAAGATCATACGTTCAGATCCTTTATGCATATTATTACCCCTCTGATTATGAACATGAATATGCTTTGTGAGTAGTTATGTTTGTTCCTGAGGACATGGGTGAAGTCTTGCTATTAGTGGTCATGTGAATTTGGTATTCGTTCGATATTTTGATGAGATGTATGTTGTCTTTTCCTCTAGTGGTGTTATGTGAATGTCGACTACATGACACTTCAACATTATTTGGGCCTAGAGGAAGGCATTGGGGAGTAATAAGTTGATGATGGGTTGCTAGAGTGACAGAAGCTTAAACCCTAGTTTATGTGTTGCTTCGTTAGGGGCTGATTTGGATCCATATGTTTAATGTTGTGGTTAGGTTTACCTTAATACTTATTTTGTAGTTGCGGACGCTTGCAATAGGGTTTAATCATAAGTGGGATGCTTGTCCAAGTAAAGGCAGTACCCCAGCACCGGTCCACCCACATATCAAATTATCAAAGTACCGAACGCGAATCATATGAACGTGATGAAAAGTAGCTTGACGATAATTCCCATGTGTCCTCGGGAGCTACTTTCTCATTATTAGAAATTGTCCAGGCTTATCCTTTTCTACATAAAGTATTGGGCCACCTTTTTGCACTTTATTTACTTTATTTACTCGTTACTCGTTACTATTTGTCTTATCACAAAACTATCTATTACCTACTATTTCAGTGCTTGCATTGAAAACCTTACCGAAAACTGCTTATCATTTCCTTCTGCTCCTCATTGGGTTCGACACACTTACTTATCGAAAGGACTATGATTGATCCCCTACACTTGTGGGTCATCAATCATCAATACTCATAGTTTTAGCCGATTCTGGCCCGTTTCATTGACTATTACTAACTGTTTTAGGGTCCCAGTGTTATCCACAATTAACGAACCCGGGATCCCGTTTACGTGTCGGTCATCAACACTCGTAGTTTTGGCTGATTCTAGCCTGTTTCGTGTATTATTACACTCCACTTTTGGGTCCCGGAGTGATTTCCACGATTAACGAACCCCGGGGTGCGTTTACGTGTCAGTCATCAACATTCACAGTTTTGGCCGATTCAGGCCCGTTTCGTGGACTATTACCCATCGTTCTAGGGTCCCAAAGCAATTTCCATGGTTGTCGAACCCGAATGTGCGCTTACGTGTCGGTCATTAACACTCACAGTTTTGGCTGATTTTGGCCCGTTTCGTGGACTATTACTCACTATTCTGGGTCCCGGAGTGATTTCCACGATTAACGAACCCTGGGGTGCGTTTACGTGTCGGTCATCAACACTCACAGTTTTGGCTGATTCTGGCCCGTTTCGTGGACTATTACTCACTGTTTTGGGGTCCCGGAGTGATTTCAACGATTAACGAACCCTGGGGTGCGTTTACGTGTCGGTCATAAAGACTCGCGGTTTTTATCGATTCTGAGCCGTTTCGTCGTCTATTACTCACCGTTCTGGTGTCCCAAGGAGATTTCCATAGTTGTTAAACCCCAAGGTGCGCATATGTGACGGTCATTAATAGTCACAGATTTGGCCGATTCTGGCCCATTTCATGGACTATTACTCACTGTTTTGGAGTCCCGGAGTGATTTCCACAATCAACGAACACGGGGTGCATTTACGTGTCGGTCATGAACACTCACAGTTTTGGACGATTTTGGCCCGTTTTATGAACTATTACTCACTGTTTTGGGGTCCCGGAGTGATTTCCATGATTAATGAACCCCATTGTGCGTTTACGTGTCGGTTTTCAACACTCACTCTTTTGGCCGATTCTGACCCGTTTCGTGGATTATTACTCACCGTTTTGGTGTCCCAAAGTGATTTCCTTGGTTGTCGAACGCCAAGGTGCGCTTACGTGTCGGTCATCAACACTAATAGTTTTGGCCGATTCTGGCCGGTTTCGTGGACTATTACTCACAACTTTGGGGTCCCGAAGTGATTTCCACAATCAACGAACACGAGGTGCGTTTATGTGTCGGTCATGACCACTCACAGTTTTGGACGATTTTGGCCCGTTTTGTGGACTATTACTCACCGTTTTGGGGTGTTGAAGCGATTTTCATAGTTGTGAAATCCCAAGGTGCGCTTACGTGTTGGTCATCAAAACTCACAGTTATGGTCGATTCTAGCCCATTTTATGAACTATTACTCACTGTTTTGGGGTCTCGGAGTGATTTCCATGATTAACGAACCCCGTTGTGCGTTTACATGTCGGTCATCAACACTCACTGTTTTGGCCAATTCTGACCCGTTTCGTCGAATATTACTCACCATTTTGGGGTGCCGAAGTGATTTCCATGGTTGTCGAACCCCAAGGTGTGCTTACCGGTCGGTCATCAACACTCACACTTTTGGTCGTTTCTGGCCAGTTTCGTGGACTACAATACTCAGAGTTTTGGGGTCCCGGAGTGATTTCCATGATTAAGGAATCCCGGTGTGCGTTTACGTGTCGGTCATCAACACTCAAAGTTTTGGCCAATTCTGACCCGTTTCGTGGATTATTACTCACCGTTTTGGGGTCCCAAAGCGATTTCCATGGTTGTCGGACCCCAAGGTGGGCATATGTGTTGGTCGTCAAGACTCGCATTTTGGGCCAACTCTGGCCCGTTTCGTGGACTATTACTCACCGTTTTGGGGCCCCGAAGCAATTTAAATAGTTGTGAAACCCCAAGGTGCGCATACGTTTCGGTCATCAACATTAACAGTTATGGCCCATTCGCCCGCTTAGTGGTCTATTACTCACCGCTTGGTGGTCCCGGCGATTTCCATAGTTGTTGAACCCGTGGTGCGCTTTTACGTGTCGCTCATCAACACTCACAGTTTTAGCCGATTCGGCCCGTTTCATGGACTATTACTAACTGTTTTGGGGTCCCGTGTTATCCACAATTAATGAATCCGAGATTGCGTTTACGTGTCGGTCATCAACACTGTAGTTTTGGCCGATTCTAGCCCATTTCATGTATTATTACTCGCGCTTTTGGGTCCCGAAGTGATTTCCATGGTTAACACACCCCGGGGTGCGTTTACGTGTCGGTCATCAACACTCACAGTTTTGGGCGATTCAGGCCCGTTTCGTGGACTATTACCCTCCGTTCTAGGGTCCCAAAGCAATTTGCATGGCTGTCGAACCCCAAGGTGTGCTTATGTGTCAGTCATCAACACTCACAGTTTTGGCCAATTTTGGCCCGCTTCGTGGACTATTACTCACAATTTTGGGGCCCCGGAGTGATTTCCACGATTAACGAACCCCGGGGTACATTTACATGTCGTTCATCAACACTCACAGTTTGACTGATTCTAGCCCGTTTCGTGGACTATTACTCACTGTTTTGGGGTCCCGGAGTGATTTCCATGATTAATGAACCCCATTGTGCGTTTACGTGTCGGTTTTCAACACTCACTCTTTTGGCCGATTCTGACCCGTTTCGTGGATTATTACTCACCGTTTTGGTGTCCCAAAGTGATTTCCTTGGTTGTCGAACGCCAAGGTGCGCTTACGTGTCGGTCATCAACACTAATAGTTTTGGCCGATTCTGGCCGGTTTCGTGGACTATTACTCACAACTTTGGGGTCCCGAAGTGATTTCCACAATCAACGAACACGAGGTGCGTTTATGTGTCGGTCATGACCACTCACAGTTTTGGACGATTTTGGCCCGTTTTGTGGACTATTACTCACCGTTTTGGGGTGTTGAAGCGATTTTCATAGTTGTGAAATCCCAAGGTGCGCTTACGTGTTGGTCATCAAAACTCACAGTTATGGTCGATTCTAGCCCATTTTATGAACTATTACTCACTGTTTTGGGGTCTCGGAGTGATTTCCATGATTAACGAACCCCGTTGTGCGTTTACATGTCGGTCATCAACACTCACTGTTTTGGCCAATTCTGACCCGTTTCGTCGAATATTACTCACCATTTTGGGGTGCCGAAGTGATTTCCATGGTTGTCGAACCCCAAGGTGTGCTTACGGTCGGTCATCAACACTCACACTTTTGGTCGCTTCGCCAGTTTAGTGGACTACAATACTCGAGTTTTGGGGTCCCGGTGATTTCCATGATTAAGGAATCCTGTGTGCGTTTACGTGTCGGTCATCAACACTCAAAGTTTTGGCCAATTCTGACCCGTTTCGTGGATTATTACTCACCGTTTTGGGGTCCCAAAGCGATTTCCATGGTTGTCGGACCCCAAGGTGGGCATATGTGTTGGTCGTCAAGACTCGCATTTTGGGCCAACTCTGGCCCGTTTCGTGGACTATTACTCACCGTTTTGGGGCCCCGAAGCAATTTAAATAGTTGTGAAACCCCAAGGTGCGCATACGTTTCGGTCATCAACATTAACAGTTATGGCCCATTCTGGCCCGTTTCGTGGTCTATTACTCACCGTTTGGTGGTCCCGAAGCGATTTCCATAGTTGTTGAACCCCAGGGTGCGCTTTACGTGTCGTTCATCAACACTCACAGTTTTAGCCGATTCTGGCCCGTTTCATGGACTATTACTAACTGTTTTGGGGTCCCGGTGTTATCCACAATTAATGAATCCGAGATTGCGTTTACGTGTCGGTCATCAACACTCGTAGTTTTGGCCGATTCTAGCCCATTTCATGTATTATTACTCGCCGCTTTTGGGTCCCGAAGTGATTTCCATGGTTAACACACCCCGGGGTGCGTTTACGTGTCGGTCATCAACACTCACAGTTTTGGGCGATTCAGGCCCGTTTCGTGGACTATTACCCTCCGTTCTAGGGTCCCAAAGCAATTTGCATGGCTGTCGAACCCCAAGGTGTGCTTATGTGTCAGTCATCAACACTCACAGTTTTGGCCAATTTTGGCCCGCTTCGTGGACTATTACTCACAATTTTGGGGCCCCGGAGTGATTTCCACGATTAACGAACCCCGGGGTACATTTACATGTCGTTCATCAACACTCACAGTTTGACTGATTCTAGCCCGTTTCGTGGACTATTACTCACTGTTTTGGGGTCCCGAAGTGATTTCCACAATTACCAAACCCTGGGGTGCGTTTACGTGTCGGTCATCAACACTCGCGGTTTTTGTCGATTCTGAGCTGTTTCGTGGACTATTACTCACTGTTCTGGGTCCCGAGGAGATTTCCGTAAAACCCCAAGGTGCGCATACGTGACGGTCATCAACAATCACATATTTGGCCGATTCTGGCCCGTTTCATGGACTATTACTCACTGTTTTGGGGTCCCGGAGTGATTTCCATGATTAAGGAACCTTGGTGTGCGTTTACCTGCCGGTCATCAGCACTCACAGTTTTGGCTGATTCTGACCCGTTTCATGGACTATTACACACTGTTTTGGGGTCCCAACGCGATTTCCATGGTTGTCGAACCCCAAGGTGTGCTTATGTGTTGGTCGTCAAGACTCACATTTTTGGCCGATTCTAGCCCGTTTCGTGTATTATTACTCACCGCTTTTGGGTCCCGGAGTGATTTCCACGATTAACGAAACCCCGGGGTGCGTTTACGTGCCGGTCATCCACACTCACGGTTTTGGACGATTCAGGCCCGTTTCGTGGACTATTACCCACCGTTCTAGGGTCCCAAAGCAATTTCCATGGTTGTCGAACACCAGGGTGCGCTTACATGTCGGTCATCAACACTCGCAGTTTTGGCCGATTCTGGCCCCTTTTGTGAACTATTACTCATTGTTTTGGGGTCCCAGAGTGATTTCCACGATTAAAGAACCCTGTGGTCCGTTTACATGTCGGTCATCAACACTCGCGGTTTTTGTCGATTCTGAGCCGTTTCATGGACTATTACTCACTGTTCTGGGGTCCCGAAGAGATTTCCATAGTTTTTAAACCCCAAGGTGCGTATACGTGACGGTAATCAACATTCACCGATTTTGCCAATTCTGGCCCATTTCGTGGACTATTACTCACTGTTTTCGGGTGCCGGAGTGATTTCCACAATCAACGAACACGGGGTGCGTTTACGTGTCGGACGATTTTGGCCATTTTCGTGGACTGTTACTCAACGTTTTGGGGTCCCAAAGAGATTTCCATAGTTGTGAACCCCATGGTGCGCTTACGTGTTGGTCATCAACACTGACAGTTATGGCCGATTCTGGCCCGTTTTATGAACTTAGTCACTTTTTGGGGTCCCGGAGTGATTTGAATGATTAACAAACCCCGTTTTGCGTTTACGTGTTGGTCATCAACACTAACTGTTTTGGCCGATTCTGACCCGTTTCGTGGACTATTACTCACCGTTTCCGGGTCCCAAAGTGATTTCCATGGTTGTCGAACTCCAAGGTGCGTTAACCTGTCGGTCATCAACACTCACAGTTTTTGTCGATTCTGGCCGGTTTCATGGACTATTACTCACAGTTTTGGGGTCCCAGAATGATTTCCATGATTAATGAAACCCGGTGTGCGTTTACGTGTCAGTCATCAACACTCACGGTTTTGGCCGATTCTGTCCCGTTTCGTGCACGATTACTCGCCGTTTTGGGGTCCTAAAGCGATTTCCATGGTTGTTGGACCCCAAGGTGTGCTTATGTGTTGCTCGTCAAGACTCGCAGTGCCGACTCTGGCCCGTTTCGTGGACTATTACTCACCGTTTGGGGCCCCGAAGCAATTTCCATAGTTGTGAAACCCCAAGGTGCGCTTACGTTTCGGTCATCAACACTAACAGTTTTGGCCCATTCTGGCCCATTTCACGGACTATTACTCACTGTTTTGTGGTCCCAAAGCGATTTCCATAGTTGTTGAAACCTAAGGTGCGCTTACGTGTCAGTCATCAACACTCAATGTTTTAGCCGATTCTGGCCCGTTTCGTGGACTATTACTAATTGATTTGGGGTCCCAGTGCTATCCACAATTAATGAACCCGAGATTGCGTTTACGTGTCGGTCATCAACACCCGCAGTTTTGGCCGATTCTAGCCCGTTTCGTGTATTATTACTCGCCGCTTTTGTGTCCTAGAGTGATTTCCACCGTTTTTACGTGTCGGTCATCAACAATCACTGTTATGGCCGATTCTGGCCGGTTTTATGAACTATTACTTACTGTTTTGGCATCCCGAAGCGATTTCCATGATTAACGAACCCGGTTGTGCGTGTTAGTCATCAACACTCACTGTTTTTGCCGATTTTGGCCCGTTCCGTGGACTATTACTCACAGTTATGGGGTCCCAAAGCGATTTCCATGGTTGTCGAGCCCCAAGGTGTGCTTATGTGTTGGTTGTCAAGACTCGCAATTTGGGCCGACTCTGGCCCGTTTCGTGGACTATTACTCACCATTTTGGGGCCCCGAAGAAATTTCCATAGTTGTGAAACAACAAGGTGCGCTTACGTTTCGGTCATCAACATTAACAGTTTTGGCCCATTCTGGCCCGTTTCGTGGACTATTACTCACCGTTTTCTGGTCTCGAAGCGATTTCCATAGTTGTTGAACCCAAGGTGCATTTAGGTGTCGGTCATGAACACTCATAGTTTTGCACGATTTTGGACCGTTTCGTGGACTATTACTTACCGTTTTCGGGTCCCGAAGCGATTTCCATAGTTGTGAAACCCCAAGGTGCGCTTACGTCTTGGTCATCAACACTCACAGCTTTGGCCGGTTTTGGCCCACTTCGTGGACTATTACTCACTATTTTGGGGTCCCAGAGTGATTTCCACGATTAACAAACCCCGGGGTGCGTTTACGTGTCGGTCATCAACAATAGTGGTTTTTGTCGATTCTGAGCCGTTTCGTGGACTATTACTCACCGTCCTGGGGTCCCGAAGAGATTTCCATAGTTGTTGAACCCCAAGGTAAGCATACGTGACGGTCATCAACACTCACAGTTTTGGCCGATTTTGGCGCATTTCGTGGACTATTACTCACTGTTTCGGGGTCCCGTAGTGATTTCCACGATTATAGAACCCCGGGGCATGTTTACGTGTCGGTCATCAACACTCATAGTTTTGGCCGATTCTGGCCCCTTTCATGGACTATTACTCACTGTTTGGGGGTCCTGGAGTGATTTCCACGATTAACGAACCATGGGGTAAGTTTACGTGTCGGTCATCAACACTCACAGTTTTAACAGACTCTGGCCCGTTTCATGGACTATTACTACATGTTTTGGGGTCCCAGTGTTATCCACAATTAATGAACCCGGGATTTCGTTTACATGTTGGTCATCAATCCTCGCAGTCTTGGCCGATTCTAGCCGCTTTTGGGTCCCGAAGTGATTTCCACGATTAACGAACCCCGGGGTGCGTTTATGTGTCGGTCGTCAACACTCACATTTTTGGCCGATTCAGGCCCGTTTCGTGGACTATTACCCACTATTCTAGGGTCCCAAAGCAACTTCCATGGTTGTCGAACCCCAAGGTGCGCTTACGTGTCGGTCATCAACACTCACAGTTTTGGCCGATTTTGGCCCGTTTCGTGGACTATTACTCACTATTTTGGGGTCCCGGAGTGATTTCCACGATTAACAAACCCTGATGACCCACAAGTGTAGGGGATCAATCGTAGTCCTTTCGATAAGTAAGAGTGTTGAACCCAACGAGGAGCAGAAGCAAATGCTAAGCGGTTTTCGGTAAGGTTTTCTCTGCAAGCACTGAAATGGTAGGTGATACATAGTTTTGTGATAAGATAAATAGTAACAGGTAACAAGTAAATAAAGTGCAGCAAGGTGTCCCAATCCTTTATGTAGCAAAGGATAATCCTGGACAATTTCTAATAATGAGAAAGGAGCTCCCGAGGACACATGGGAATTATCGTCAAGCTAGTTTTCATCATGTTCGTATGATTCACGTTCGGTACTTTGATAATTTGATATGTGGGTGGACCGGTGCTTGGGTACTTCCCTTACTTGGACAAGCATCCCACTTATGATTAACCCCTATTGCAAGCGTTCGCAGCTACAAAAGAAGTATTAAGGTAAACCTAACCACAGCATTAAACATATGGATCCAAATCAGCCCCTAACGAAGCAACACATAAACTAGGGTTTAAGCTTCTGTCACTATAGCAACCCATCATCTACTTATTACTTCCCAATGCCTTCCTCTAGGCCCAAATAATGGTGAAGTGTCATGTAGTCGACGTTCACATAACACCACTAGAGGAATAGACAACATACATCTCATCAAAATATCGAACGAATACCAAATTCACATGACTACTAATGGCAAGACGTCACCCATGTCCTCAGGAACAAACGTAACTACTCACAAAGCATATTCATGTTCATAATCAGAGGGATAATAATATGCATAAAGGATCTGAACATATGATCTTACACCAAGTAAACCAATTAGCATCAACTACAAGGAGTAATCAACACTACTAGCAACCCATAGGTACCAATTTGTGGTTTTGATACAAGATTGGATACAAGAGCTGAACTAGGGTTTTGAGAGGAGATGCTGCTGGTGAAGATGTTGAAGGAAATATGCCCTAGAGGCAATAATAAAGTTATTATTTATTTCCTTATATCATGATAAATGTTTATTATTCATGCTAAAATTGTATTAACCGGAAACATGATACATGTGTGAATACATAGACAAACATATAGTCAGTAGTATGCCTCTACTTGACTAGCTCATTAATCAAAGATGGTTATGTTTCCTAACCATAGACATGTGTTGTCATTTGATTAATGGGATCACATCATTAGGAGAATGATGTGATTGACATGACCCATTCCGTTAGCCTAGCACTTGATCGTTTAGTATATTGCTATTGCTTTCTTCATGACTTATACATGTTCCTGTAACTATGAGAATTGTGCAACTCCCGTTTACCGGAGGAACACTTTGGGTACTACCAAATGTCACAAGTAACTAGGTGATTATAAAGGAGTACTACAGGTGTCTCCAAAGGTACATGTTGAGTTGGCGTATTTCGAGATTAGGTTTTGTCACTCCGATTGTCGGAGAGGTATCTCTGGGCCCTCTCGGTAATGCACATCATCATAAGCCTTGCAAGCAATGTGACCAAGTGAGTTGGTTACGGGATGATGCATTACGGAACGAGTAAAGAGACTTGCCAGTAACGAGATTGAACTAGGTATTGGATACCGACGATCAAATCTCGCAAGTAACATACCGATGACAAAGGGAACAACGATGTTGTTTTGCGGTTTGACCGATAAAGATCTTCGTAGAATATGTAGGAACCAATATGGGCATCCAGGTTCCGCTATTGGTTATTGCCCGAGAATAGTTCTAGGTCATGTCTACATAGTTCTCGAACCCGTAGGGTCAGCACGCTTAACGTTACGATGACAGTTTTATTATGAGTTTATAAGTTTTGATGTACCGAAGTTTGTTCGGAGTCCCGGATGTGATCACGGAAGTTACGAGGAGTCTCGAAATGGTCGAGACATAAATATCGATATATTGGAAGCCTATATTTGGACATCGGAATCATTCCGGGTGAAATCGGCATTTTACCGGAGTACCGGGAGGTTACCGGAACCCCTCGGGGGTTATTGGGCCTACATGGGCCTCGAGGGAGAAGAGGGAAGGAGGCAGGAGGGGGCCGCGCCCCCCTCTCCTTACTAGTCCGAATAGGACAAGGGAAAGGGGGTGGCGCCCCCCCTTTCCTTCCCCTCTTCCTCCTCATCCCCCCCTTCTCCTATTCCAACTAGGAAAGAAGGGAGTCCTACTCCCGGTGGGAGTAGGACTCCCCCCCTTGGCGCGCCTTCCTTGGTCGGCCGCCTCCTCCCCCTAGCTCCTTTATATACGGGGGCGGGGGGCACCCTATAGACACACAAGTTGATCTACGGATCGTTCCTTAGCCGTGTGCAGTGCCCCACTAGTAGAAAAAGGGTCAAACGTGAAGCACATTAGTGCTGGTTTGTACTAGAGCCGGCACTAATGTGTCCATTAGTGCCAGTTCAAACGGCTAGCTGGGCCGCTCTCATTAGTACCGGTTCGTGGCTAACCTTTAGCACCGGTTCGTGCCACGAACCGGTACTAATTAGTTGTGGCCGGATGTTGTCAGTCTGGGCCCCCTCCCACACCTTTAGTCTGGTCCTCCTGCATATAAACCCTTCGTCCAGCTCGCTCTGTTCTTCCCCCTTTCCCCTCTCCTCTCCTCTCTGTTCTTCCTCTTCTCCCCTCGAGCTCATCACACATTTTGCCCAAATTTTTTCAAGATTTGAAGGCCCCCATCCATTCAAGTGATCACAAAGGTTAGCAACTTTGTCCTTTCATCTCTCATTGCTAGATTAGCTCTTGCAATGCTTTATATAGTTATTAATTTGTGAGTTTAGTAATTTGGGAGGAAATATATATATGTGCTAGTATTTGATTTATATGCAATTTGAGGTCAAAAATAACACTTAGTTTGCATATGTAGGTGTGGTTTACTTAGTGCCTTCTAAATCTCCGTCAGAACCACCGTCCGATCGCCCAAGACAGTCCGTCATGGCACCACCTTGTGGTGATCCTCTTGTTCATGAAATTTTATATAAAAAATTGATGTTTGTGTGATTTGGATATATAGTTAATCATGTAATAATTATCTTACCCGTACGTTGTTTGTTATACATAGTGCCATGGTTTTGATATCTGTCCCCGTCGGCCCTCGTCCTTGTTATGATTCGGATGTGGTATATTCTCTTTTAAAACTATTTGTTACATTTCGTGTTTATGACAAATTATGCCCATCAAGTTGACATAGATATTTTTATCTAGGAGGTATGTGAACCGGAAATTCCAACCGACCCTATTGTGGAGAGGTTAAATTTAGTTGAAAGAGAAAACGAGTACTTGAAAGGAAAATTGAAAAGAATTGAGGGGGAGAAGATGGAATTGGAGTTGCATGTTGCCGATGTCGTCGATGATCACAAGATCAAGATGGAGAAAATGTGCTTGAAGATTAGAAAGTTTCGAAAATATGCCATCGATAGTGAGGCTTGGTATCATTATGTTGTTGGATCAATTGTTACCTTAGTTGCGATCTTGATCGCATTTGTTGTTGCATTTAAATGCTTTAGCTAGAGAGTTATTTTTTTGTTGCATTTACGTGTTGTATGAACTTTATGTATGAACTTGTATTAATTTGGTCTATTCGGTGTTGTGTAATGAAGATGAGTCGGCAATGGATGTACGATGACCGATGCTCTCCCCAATTAGTTGAGGGCGTGCATACTTTTCTGCTTGCGGCTGAGGCAAACAAGCGGGCGGATGGTTTTATGCCTTGTCCATGTGCTGGCCGTAAGAATTGTCACAATTACTCTACGTCAAGAACCATTCACGTCCACCTGTTTGAGTCTGGTTTCATGCCCCACTATAATGTTTGGACCAAGCACGGAGAAAGAGGGGTTATGATGGAAGACAATGAAGAAGAAGAGGACGACAACAGCTATCCCGCCATGGGTTCCCTGAATACGATGATACAACAATGGGGAAGAAGCTGAGCCGTAATGCGGAAGAAGCTGAGCCGGCAATGCGGGAAGAAGCTAAAGAAGAGGCATCGATGAGCCCGCTGATGATCTAGGTCGGGCCATTGCCGATGCAAAGAGAAACATGCAAGTGATTTGGAGAAGAAGAAGTTGCGGCGCATGTTAGAGGATCACAAAAATTGTTGTACCAATTGCGTGGGTGACAAGAAAAAGCTGGGCACCAAACTGGATTGCTGCAATGGAAGGCGAGAATGGTGTATCGACAAGGGATTTGGAAAGTTGCTGGTAATGATAAAGGATATGCTTCCAAAGGACAACGAATTGCCCGAGAGTACGTCTGAAGCAAAGAAGGCTGTCGCCCTCTAGGGTTAGAGGTGCGGAAGATACATGCATGCCCTAATGATTGCATCCTCTACCGCGGTGAGTACGAGGATTTGAACGCTTGCCGGTATGTGGTGCATTGCGCTATAAGATCAGCCGCGATGAGCTCGGTGATGTCGAGGGCGGCGCCCAGAAGAAGATTCCTGCCAAGGTGATGTGGTATTCTCCTATAATACCACGGTTGAAACGCTTGTTCCAAAACAAAGAGCATGCCAAGGCGTCGATGGCACGAAGAAGACCGTAAGAAAGACGGAAAGTTGAGAGTACCACGACGGGTCGCGACCGAGAAAAATCGAAAGAAAGTACGGGAAGGAGTTTGCAGATGACGCAAGGAGCGTATGGTTTGGTCTAAGCGCAGATGGCATTATTCGTTTTGGGGAGCAGAGCAGCAACCATAGCACCTGGCCTGTGACTCTATGTTTGTATGACCTTCCTCCTTGGTTGTGCATGAAGCGGAAGTTCATGATGATGCCAGTTCTCATCCAAGGCTCTAAGCAATCCGACAACGACATTGATGTGTACCTAAGGCCATTAGTTGAAGAACTCTTACAACTGTGGAATGGAACAGGTGTACGTGCGTGGGATGAGCACATGGGGGAAGAATTTGACCTAAAGGCGTTGCTGTTCGTGACCATCAATGATCGGCCTGCTCTTAGTAACCTTTCAGGACAGACAAACAAGGGATACCGCGGATGTACGCACTGTTTGGATGATACCGACAGTTTATATTTGAATAGTTGTAAGAAGAATGTGTACCTGGGACATCGTCGATTTCTTCCGAGCAGGCATCCCGTAAGAAAGAAAGGCAAGCATTTCAAAGGTGAGGCGGATCACCGGACGAAGCCTCGCCACCGTACTGGTGCTGATGT
Organism: Aegilops speltoides; assembly: GCA_021437245.1. NCBI lineage: Eukaryota > Viridiplantae > Streptophyta > Magnoliopsida > Poales > Poaceae > Aegilops > Aegilops speltoides. The sequence goes on from CM038144.1 coordinate 2,987,044, forward strand.
ACATGATATGGTCAAGGATTTGAAGGTGATATTTGGAAAGGGTCCTGGTGGACAACCTGTTCCGAAGGACGCGGACGGATGCGCACCCATGTGGAAGAAGAAATCTATATTTTGGGACCTGCCATATTGGAAAGAACAAGAGGTCCGCTCCGCAATCGACGTGATGCACGTGATGAAGAATCTTTGCGTGACCCTGCTTGGCTTCTTGGGCATGTATGGGAAGACAAAAGATACACCTGAGGCACGGGAGGACTAGCAACGTATGCACGGAGAAGACGGCATACATCAGGGTCATGCAAGCTACGCTCTTACCAAAGAAGAGAAGGAAATCTTCTTTGAATGCTTGCTCGAGATTAAGGTACCGTCGGCTTCGTCGAATATAAAGGGAAGAATAAACATGGCGGAGAAAAGTTCCGAACCTAAAGTCTCATGATCGCCACATGATTATGACGCAATCGCTTCCGGTTGCATTGAGGGGCTTCTACCGAAAACGCTCGATTAGCCATTGTGAAGCTATGTGCATTTCTCAATGCAATCTCTCGAAGGTAATCGATCCAAAATCATACCAAGGTTACGTAATGATTTGGTGCAATGTCTTGTCGGGCTTGAGTTGGTGTTCCCACCATCCTTCCTCAACATCATGACGCACGCCCTAGTTCACCTATCTTGAAGAGATTAACGCTTTGGGTCATGTATTTCTACACAATATGTTCCCCTTTGAGAGGTTCATGGGAGTCTTAAAGAAATATGTTCATAACCGTGCTAGGCCAGAAGGAAGCATCTCCAAGGGCCATCAAAATGAGGAGGTCATTGAGTTTTGTATTGACTTTATTCCTGACCTTAAGTCGATTGGTGTCCCTGAATCGCGGCATAAGGGCAGACTTGATGGAAAAGGCACGCTAGGAGGGGAACAAATAATGTATGGACGGACATTCTCTCACTGAAGCACACTACACAGTTCTACAGAATTCCACCTTGGTGGCTCCGTATATGGATGAACACAAGAATTTGCTACGCTCCAAACACCCGGAGCAGTCTCATGACTAGATTGCACGTGAACAAACCAGGAGTTTCGCCAACTGGTTGCAGACACGTACCATGCATGACACCTCTATTGAAGATGACCTGTACTTGCTGTCCCAGTTACCATCTTCGAATATAATGACTTTCAAAGGGTACGAGATAAATGGTAATACATTTTACACGATCGCCCAAGATAAGAAGAGCACCAACCAAAACAGTGGTGTCCGCTTTGATGCAGAAACCAAGATGGGAAAGGAAACATATTATGGTTATATACAGGACATATGGGAACTTGACTATCGACGTGGTTTAAAGGTCCCTTTGTATCGGTGCAAATGGGTCAATATAACACGAGGCGGGGTAACGGAAGACCCGCAGTACGGAATGACAATAGTGGATCTCAACAATCTTGCGTATGCATACGAACCATTCGTCCTAGCCAATGATGTGGCACAGGTTTTCTATGTGAAGGACATGTCTACCAAGCCAAGAAAAAGAAAAGATAAGGAAGCGAATGCATCGTAGCCAAAGCGGCACATAGTTCTTTCTGGGAAGAGAAACATCGTGGGAGTGGATGACAAGACAGACAAGTCAGAAGATTATGAAAAGTTTGATGAAATTGCTCCATTCACAGTGAATATTGACCCGAGCATCCCGTTAAATGATGAAGATTTTCCATGGTTACGGCGCAAAGGGATACACGCGAAGAAAAAGTTTCACACCCAAAGATCTGGGATGTGATCGGCTACACTATCATTACTTTCTTCTGTGTTTCACACCCAGGAGGGAATGTCTGTAATAGTAAGGGTAGTTATGTGTTTTGGCATTTGAAACGCGAAGAAATTTTATGTGCAAACAAATCCTTTTCATGCATTTACTGATTTTTTTCCAGCTAAATGACCCTGAAATTGAAAAGCAATTCAAATGAACTCAGAAAAGGTTGAAAGTTGGCATGGTATCATAATTTCATACAAATAGCATGTGCAAGAAAGTAGAGAGGGTTACGGCAAAAACTGGATGCACTTCGTGTACAAAATGGAAATCTCTTTCGAAGTATCAGGGTTTCCGACGAAAATTGAACTGTTACAAAGGCATTTCATTTTTTAAAAAACCTAAGCATTACTAAATTCAATATAATGATAAAACACACTAATATTAAACATAAGAAAATAGAATCACTGAAAAAACTTTTTTCAAAGTAAAGTTATTCACAAACTAGTGATTCACACAAATTTCAAATCATTCAAAATTTAAACTATTCAAATTTGAAATCTACCGGCACTAACAGAAAGTTTGTAATTTTTTGTACCTAAAGCAAAAATATTCACAAAGAAACTCTAAATACAGCAAAAAACAAGTAAAAATAAATAAAACAAAAAAATAAAGCAAAAAAATTAAGAAAAAAAAGCCCGCCTACTGGGCCAAAGCGGCCTGCATACGACTAGCGACCCAACCTTTCGTTGGGCCAGGATGCAGGCCCGCGAAGGTACAGTAGGCCCACTAGGCGAAGAGGACAGGTAGGCCCAGTAGGCCTGGTTAGGAGCTCAAGAGAGCTACCACACTGGGGCTTATAAACCAGTGCAGTAACCCCTCGACTAGCGAGGTGGGACTAAACTTGCAAGATCAAGACTGCTTGCCGCATAAGATTTCTTTAGTACCGGTCGTGGCACAAACCGGTACTAAAGGGGCCTTTAGTACCGGTTTGTGCCACCACCCGGTACTAAAGGGGTCGCTTCCGCCGCTTGGCCTGGCCAAAACAGGCCTTTAGTACGGTTGGTGGCTCCAACCGGTACTAAAGGTGCCCTCTATATATGCTAGAGTCACGAAAATTTCGTTTTCCCTTTCATTAGTTCCTCTGTTTCCGTCTCCGTCACCGCTGCCGCCGCCCTCGATCGTCTCCGTCGCTGCTCGTCTCGCCTTGCGCCCGTCCCGTCGCCGCCCCCATCCCGTCGCCGCCCTCGTCCCGTCGCCGCCCCTGCCCGTCCCGTCTCGCCGTCCCGTCCCGTCGCGCCGTCCACACTGTCGCCGCCTGCCGTCGCCTCGCCGTCGCCGCCGCCTGCCGTGAGCCCTCCCGAGCCTACACACACACACAAGCATGTTTAATTAGTTTAGATAATTAGTCTTTAATTAATTTAGATTATTTAGATTATCATTTTGTATGTTTAATTAGTTTAGATAATTAGTGTTTAATTAGTACACACACACGCTGCAGTATTTTGTATGTTTAATTAGTTTAGATTATTTAGATTATTATTTTTTCACTATTATATATGTATGAATGCATGTTAGATGGATATAATTAGTGTTTAATCAGTTAGAAATTAGTGTTATATAGAAATGTTAGAAATTAGTGTTATATAGAAATGTTAGAAATGTTAGAAATGTTAGAAATTTTAGTGTTATTTAGATTATTTAGATTACCATAATTAGTGTTATATAGAAATGTTAGAAATTTTAGTTATCAAAATCCAATCATTAAAAAATGTTACTTTTTATGGCATATAGCTAGTATTTGTTCTCGACGATGCCGGCCCGCATCCTCGCCGCCGACCCGTCATGACGACGTCCAGCCGACCCATGTCCGGATGGATCCGCTGGCTGGCACTGGGAGGTGCTGCCTGGAGGGGCACGCCGCTTGATGAGGAACCCGGCCCCGGGTCCCGTCGTCGACGCTGATCTCGTTTGGTGGCGTTCGCATGGGCCAGTTTCGTGTGGAGGACCCGGCCCGCGGAGGTGGTACGTCGCCGTGTCGAGGAGGAGGACGAGCACGCCCATCGCTACATGGTTACGTTAGAGGCGGCAGGTTCTCCAATACGTGGCGATTTCTTGAGGATCTCACTTCAGCTATGATCCCGTGAGGTTCCTTCTCTTTGGGTGTCCACCGCCTGCGGAGGAACCGCGAGTGTCCTAGATTCTTCAGTAGTATTCGATCTTTATTAGCTAATAGCCGTGATGTACTATTCAATATTATATATTATTCGAGACGATGTATTCGAGATTATATCTATTATTCTAGACGATGTATTCGAGATTATATCTATTATTCGAGACAATGTAATTTGGATACTAAATTGTTTTATATTTCTTTTGGATTAGTTAAACAAAAGCTATGGCAGACAATACCGACAGAGAGGGAGAACAGACCATGTTCGATATGATACGCGAGCCAGATGATAATCAGAATGAAGAAGATTATGACGGCTACGAATTTCTAAACAACACCGGAGAGGGTGATATGATATTCGATCGCGACGACCAAATTGATAAAGTCATGAACTACGATTATGACGATGACGAAGAACATGTTGATCCTGAAACAACAAAGACCGGTGAGGTATATATATTTATATACGCAGGCACCTGGTGATCATCACATGTTTTAAATGACTTGAAGATATATTAACGAATCGATCTTTGTTCTTTCAGCCATCCAGATCGAGCAAATCTTCAGGCAAAATGACGAAACGAGGCCCGAACAAAAAGTGGAAGCCGGGCGTAAAGTACAATATCGAGGCATGCAGCCCTACTGGCAAACCATTAGCGCCTAAGAAGATTGCGGACAAGTTCGTTCGTCGGTCGGAGTTCTTGTGAAGGACCAACTCGATCAAACTTCAAGAATGGAGAGAGCCAAAGAAAGCCACGCCTAGATGTCACTTTTGTCGACAAGAATAAAAAGATCTGCTTTGGGATACTCTCATGGAACATTTCACCCTACCGATCATTTCACGTATGATGTGCGAGAAAGTCAAGGAGGCTGCTCTTAGGATGATGGCAATTGCATTCAAGAACCACAAGAATCGTGAATGGAAGAAGTACGTCAAGGAGGAAGGAAGACTCCGGATTCAAGGGAACACTAGAGAACCAACGTGATCATTGGGACGATTTCGTGAAATTCAAGGATTCGGAACTAGCTAAGGAACGGTCGAGAATAAACAAGAAGAATGCCAAAAAAGGATAAGTTCCATAAGCTGGGGCGGTGGCTGTCACGGTGGCAATGCCTAAGTGGGATAAGTCTAAGAAAGAGATGGAGGATGCAGGTGTCACTCCGGCTACTAAGAGCTGCCCCAGTGGTCGACTTGGTTATATGCGCATGGGGGAGTTGGACCCGAGACAGCAATGTTTCGACGAGGGCAAGTCTCAAGGAGCCGACGATGCGATACTTGTTGCAATAGAAGAGGCACGATCGGGGTGTTCCAGCCCAACAGAGAGAACGACGAGCTTACGCGTGCCTGGGAAATCCTGAACACCCGGAAGAACACGAGGCAAGGGCGCTATTCCGTGGTATGAGGGTTTTCGAATGGAACACCGACTACGTAACCCGTGCGAGAAAGAAGATTGCGGAGGAGAAGAAGAGGAAGATGGAGGAGGAGCAGAGGAAGCGGTACTATGAACGCCTTCAAGGCCTAGAAGCAAGTCAAGCGGAATTGGCATTCAAATTCCAGCGGCAGCAGGAGCAGATCGACTCACTTACCCATCAAATGGGGTCTCAGCAGCTGCAGCAGCTAGCGGATGATCCAGCATTGGATAGCACCGGCCCATCCATGCCGAGAAGCAGCGTGGGTTCCATCCCGGACGACGCAATGCTGGGTAGATACCCCGTGGATGACATCACAGAGAACACTAACTACGAGCTACACGTCAAAATGAAGAACATATCCATGAAGGTGGCGGACAGCTTTGCTTTCACAAATCCCCCCGAGGCAACCTTCCATTGCAACCCGATTCCAGCGGGCTATGCTCGTGTCTTGGTTGATGAGGTGCTGGACCCACCATATTCGGGGCTACAGCTTGACATTGCTGGAGGTGACGGCGAGCGCTTTCTCGGAGAGGCCAAACATCGTATCATCCTATGGAAAAAGGATTGCATCATCTTTCGATGGCCACCGACACCACGTTAGCCGAGTCCTCGTCGAAGTCCGCCACCGAGTCAGCAGACTCCCGCTCCTGCAAGTCCACCAAGTCCAGCAAAGTGTCAGGCCACTCCTCCTCCTCCAAGTCCGGCAAAGTGTCAGGACAATCCTCCTCCTCCAAGTCTGCCACAGCGTCGACGTCCCACCTCCTCCAAGTCCGGCACAACCTCAGGCCACTCCTCCTCGTCCAACTCAGCCTGTCACCGTGCCTCCGCCGCCTCGGAATCGCAGAAGAGACACCCCGTAGCTATGGTGCGTAGCGGTACGAGTCGAGGTAGTACAGGAAGTACAGGCGGAGGGAAGCGATATAAATATGGTCCAAGCCTCAAGCCTCTTCCGTAGAGGTCTTATGACAGGTCCGAGGAGGAACTCATAGCCATATCGAAGGCCGAGGTGGAAGCCCATTTTGCACCGAAACCGCCACCGCCGCCAAGGGAGAAAGTGCCTGAGGAAACGATTGACCACTTCATTCGTATGGCTCAACCACCGGCTCCCAAGCCTGTTGACACAGACTATGAGCGCCACATCAGGAAGTTAAATTGAGCACGTCTACAAAGGGAGGCGAGCATGTCTACATCGGGATCGAGCAAACAAGAAGCAGCTGCCAAAAAATGCGGGAAAACCATTCCCCAGCTGGGAGAACAGGCGGCGCAATCGATCCCCTCACTTGTTGTGCCAACAACAGGTGACAGTACGCGCGCCCAAAATTATTGTGGGCAAACAGTGCACGTTCCCGAGGTGGGCAATGTGGTAATAACGGAGGAGCATATAATGCAGGCTGAAGTTCTCAACATCACTGTTGGACAACTCCTCGAGATCGAGCCCACGCCTTTGCTTAGAGAGGATGAAATAAAACGGAAATATGTCCGGGGGCAACCTTTGGTCGCGCCAGACAAGGTCAAGAACCTCCCAACGAGAATGTATGAATTGCATCAATGGTACATGAACATTACCAAGATTTCAGATCGATTGTCCCTCATGGTGAATGTCAAGCAGGACCATTACTTCCATGAGAAAGCTGTGTCCGTTGAGTATTTAGAACTGTTTCAGTTATACAATCAAGACGCACTCGACAAATCTATCGTCAGTTGCTATTGTCTGTAAGTGATTTCTTTCTATAATTTAAGTCTCAAGCTAGCTGTAGTGATCCTTTTGATCAATCATTACCTGTAATTATCCTCACTATATTCTTTTCTGTGGTATTATCCAGGATGAAGATATATGAAATGAGAAAAGGTGGACGCTTTGGCATTGGGTTCATTGACCCAAACACCGTTAATGAATACACATGGAAGATAAATGAACGTCAACAAAAGAACGTAGAGGACAGCATGCTAGAGTTCTTGAAGCGCCTAAAATACAATGAAGATATACTACTTCCTTACAACTTCCAGTGAGTCACACTATCTTGTACTACAAATTCTCTGTTTTTGCCTACTAGATAGCTACATGTTTTTGCTTACATATGCCCGCTTGATTAAGACATGCAAACGTGTGTGCATGCAGATTTCACTGGGTCTTGTGTATCATTAAAGTTGACGCCGGAACAGTTGAAGTACTGGACTCACTAATCTCAGAAAAAACTGACTATAACATCTTGTATGGGATAGTCAACAGGTAATTTCAATCATTATTAACTATATATCTTGGCCTATTTAGTTCGTCATTTCATGATATGAACTATTTAATAACCCCTTTATTCATTTTCTTTGTCGGCGGGCAGGGCTCGGGCAAGGTTCATCGCCGTCACGCCCGGTGAATGGAAAAAAAAGCTTAAATGGTTTCCACCCAAGGTAAGCAATTAAATAGTACTAGCTAGCTAGCGAGCTGCCATCTCTTTAATTATAATGCTTGATTAATTTTTATCTAATCAAATTCCATTCTCGTAAAGGCCCTGAAGCAGGCGCAGGGGACTAATCTGTGTGCATTCTGCGTTTGCGAGAACATTCGCATGATGGCGTCCGAAAGGAGCTGATCTCAAAGACAGGAATGGGTACGCTTGTCAGAACACTATTCACAATTTTTACACCATTATCGATATCTAGTCACACAACTAATACACATGCATATTGATCTCCTTCTTAACAGTTCAAAGGGGTGCGGGAGAAGCTCATAGAAACGGAGCGCGTAGAAGCACTTCAAGAGGAAATAGCGGGATTTTTGCTCGACCAGGTCATAAATCCGAAGGGAGTATTACCCGCTACCGCCCCCATAAAAACCACTTCCAATTGTCATCGTGCTCCGAAGGCACCAATTAGGCTAATGCCACTGGCTCCAAAGGCAACATTCATATGTAGGAGAAATTGTATATAGCGATACATGTGTGTATGTGTGAATTAATTAATATGGTGGTTTGTGAGACATTGATGATATATATATGCATGATTGGTTCTATTAGAAATTCTATATATATATATATATGTGTGTGTGTGTGCATAACGTGTACAATGTGTAGTATCATAAAATACCAGCAAACGAAAAAGAATTAAAATGGAAACACAAAATTAAATGAAAAAGAAATCATAAAACTAAAAACCCCCCAAACCTTATAGTACCGGTTGGTCTTACCAACCAGTACTAAAGGGCTCCAGGCCCCCGGAGCTGGCTCGTGCCACGTGCTTTCCCTTTAGCACCGGCTCATGCTGAAGTGGTACTAAAGGGTGGGGCCTTACGAACCGGTGCTAATGCCCGGTTCTGCACTAGTGCCCCCTCCACCATATTCCACCTTGGTCATATCGTCGTAGAGTTTAGGCGAAGCCCTGCGCAGGTAGAACATCATCATCATCACCACGCCGTCGTGCTGACGGAACTCATATCCGGAGCTTTGCTGGATCGGAGCCCGGAGATCGTCATCGAGCTGAACGTGTGCTGAACTCGGAGGTGTTGTACGTTCGGTGCTTGGATCGGTAGGATCGTGAAGACGTACGGCTACATCAACCGCGTTGTGCTAACGCTTCCGCTTACGGTCTACGAGGGTACGTGGACAACACTCTCCCCTCTCGTTGATATGCCATCAGCATGATCTTGCGTGTGCGTAGGAATTTTTTTGAAATTACTACGTTACCCATCAGTGACATCCGAGCCTAGGTTTTATGCGTTGATGTTATATGCACGAGTGGAACACAAGTGAGTTGTGGGTGATACAAGTCATACTGCTTACCAGCATGTCATACTTTGGTTCGGCGGTATTGTGAGATGAAGCGGCCCGGACCGACATTACGCCAGACGCTTACGCGAGACTGGTTTCACCGCTACGAGCACTCGTGCTTAAAGGTGGCTGGCGGGTGTCTGCTCTCTCACTTTAGCTGAATCGAGTGTGGCTACGCCGGTCCTTGCGAAGGTTAAAACAGCACTAACTTGACGAACTATCGTTGTGGTTTTTGATGCGTAGGTAAGAACGGTTCTTGCTAAGCCCATAGCAGCGACGTAAAATTTGCAACAACAAAGTAGAGGACGTCTAACTTGTTTTTGCAGGGCATGTTGTGATGTGATATGGTCAAGACGTGATGCTATATTTTATTGTATGAGATGATCATGTTTTGTAACCGAAGTTATTGGCAACTAGCAGGAGCCGTATGGTTGTCGCTTTATTGTATGAAATGCAAGCGCCCTATAATTGCTTTACTTTATCACTAAGCGGTAGCGATAGTCGTAGAAGAAATAGATGGTGTAACGACAACGATGCTACGATGGAGATCAAGGTGTCGCGCCGGTGACGATGGTGATCACGACGGTGCTTCGAAGATGGAGATCACAAGCACAAGATGATGATGGCCATATCATATCACTTATATTTATTGCATGTGATGTTTATCCTTTATGCATCTTATCTTGCTTTGATTGACGGTAGCATTTTAAGATGATCTCTCACTAATAATCAAGAAGTGTTCTCCCGAGTATGCACCGCTATGAAAGTTCTTCGTCTTTGAGACACCACGTGATGATCGGGTGTGATAGGCTCTACGCTCAAATACAACGGTGCAAAACAGTTGCACACGCGAATACTCAGTCATACTTGACGAGCCTAGCATATACAGATATGGCCTCGAACACGGAGACCGAAGGTCGAACGTGAATCATATAGTAGATATGATCGACATAGTGATGTTCACCATTGAAACTACTCCATCTCACGTGATGATCGGACATGGTTTAGTTGATTTGGATCACATGATCACTTAGATGACTAGAGAGATGTCTGTCTAAGTGGGAGTTCTTAAGTAATATGATTAATTCAACTTAAATTTATCATGAACTTAGTACCTGATAGTATTTTGCTTGTCTATGTTTGTTTGTAGATAGATGGCTCGTGCTGTTGTTCCGTTGAATTTTAATGCGTTCCATGAGAAAGCATAGTTGAAAGATGATGGTAGCAATTACACGGACTGGGTCCGTAACCTGAGGATTATCCTCATTGCTGCACAGAAAAGTTACGTCCTGGAAGCACCGCTGGGTGACAGGCCTGCTACTGATGCAATTGACAACGTTAAGAACGTCTGGCAGAGCAAAGCTGATGACTAATCGATAGTTCAGTGTGCCATGCTTTACGGCTTAGAACCGGATCTTCAACGACGTTTTGAACATCATGGAGCATATGAGATGTTCCAGGAGTTGAAGTTAATATTTCAAGCAAATGCCCGGATTGAGAGATATGAAGTCTCCAATAAGTTCTACAGCTGCAAGATGGAGGAGAATAGTTATGTCAGTGAACATATACTCAAAATGTCTGGGTATAATAATCACTTGATTCAACTGGGAGTTAATCTTCACGATGATAGTGTCATTGATGAATTCTCCAATCATCGCCACCAAGCTACAAGAGCTTCGTGATGAACTATAATATGCAAGGGATGAACAAGACTATTCCCGAGCTCTTCGCAATGCTAAAAGCCGCGGAGGTAGAAATCAAAAAGGAGCATCAAGTGTTGATGGTTAACAAAACCACCAGTTACAAGAAGAAGGGCAAAGGGAAGAAGAAGGGGAACTTCAAAAAGAACGGCAAGCAAGTTGCTGCTCAAAAAAAGAAACCCAAGTCTGGACCTAAGCCTGAAACTGAGTGCTTCTACTGCAAGCAGACTGGACACTGGAAGCGGAACTGCCCCAAGTATTTGGCGGATAAGAAGGATGGCGAAGTGAACAAAGGTAAATGTGATATACATGTTATTGATGTCTACCTTACTAATGCTCGCAGTAGCACCTGGGTATTTGATACTGGTTCTGTTGCTAATATTTGCAACTCGGAACAGGGACTACGGATTAAGCGAAGATTGGCTAAGGACAAGGTGACGATGCGCGTGGAAATGGTTCCAAAGTCGATGTGATCGCGGTCAGCACGCTACCTCTACATCTACCATCGGAATTAGTTTTAGACCTAAATAATTGTTATTTGGTGCCAGCGTTGAGCATGAACATTATATGTGGATCTTGTTTGATGCGACACGGTTATTTATTTAAATCAAAGAATAATGGTTGTTCTATTTATATGAGTAATATCTTTTATGGTCATGCACCCTTGAAGAGTGGTCTATTTTTATTGATTCTCGATAGTAGTGATACACATATTCATAGTGTTGAAACCAAAAGATGCAGAGTTGATAACGATAGTGCAACTTATTTGTGGCACTGCCTTTTAGGTCATATTGGTGTAAAGTGCATGAAGAAACTCCATACTGATGGACTTTTGGAATCACTTGGTACTTGCGAACCGTGCCTCATGGGCAAGATGACTAAAACGTCGTTCTCCGGAACTATGGAGCAAGCAACTGATTTGTTGGAAATCATACATACTGATGTTTGTGGTCCAATGAATGTTGAGGCTCGCGGCGGATATCATTATTTTCTCACCTTCACAGATGATTTGAGCAGATATGGGTATATCTACTTGATGAAACACAAGTCTGAAACATTTGAAAAGTTTAAAGAATTTCAGAGTGAAGTGGAAAGTCATCGTAACAAGAAAATAAAATTTCTACGATCTGATCGTGGAGGAGAATATTTGAGTTATGAGTTTGGTCTACACTTGAAACAATGCGGAATAGTTTCGCAACTCACGCCACCCGGAACACCACAACGAAATGGTGTGTCCGAACGTCGTAATCGCACTTTACTAGATATGGTGCGATCTATGATGTCTCTTACTGATTTACCGCTATCATTTAGGGGTTATGCTTTAGAGACGGCCGCATTCACGTTAAATAGGGCACCATCAAAATCCGTTGAGACGACGCCTTATGAACTATGGTTTGGCAAGAAACCAAAGTTGTCGTTTCTTAAAGTTTGGGGCTGCGATGCTTATGTGAAGAAACTTCAACCAGATAAGCTCGAACCCAAATCGGAGAAATGTATCTTCATAGGATACCCAAAAGAGACTATTCAGTACACCTTCTATCACAGATCTGAGGGCAAGATTTTCGTTGCTAAATTCGGATCCTTTCTAGAGAAGGAGTTTCTCTCGAAAGAAGTGAGTGGGAGGAAAGTAGAACTTGATGAGATAACTATATCTACTCCCTTATTGGAAAGTAGTTCATCACAAGAACCGGTTCCTGTGACAACTACACCAATTAGTGAGGAAGCTAATGATATTAATCATGAAACTTCAGATCAAGTTTCTACTGAACCTCGTATGTCTACCAGAGTAAGATCCGCACTAGAGTGGTACGGTAATCCTATTCTGGAAGTCATGTTACTTGACCATGATGAACCTACGAACTATGAGGAAGCGATGATGAGCCCAGATTCCGCAAAATGGCTAGAGGCCATGAAATCTGAGATGGGATCCATGTATGAAAACAAAGTATGGACTTTGGTTGACTTGCTTGATGATCGGCAAGCAATTGAGAATAAATGGATCTTTAAGAAGAAGACTGACGCTGATGGTAATGTAACTGTCTATAAAGCTCGACTTGTTGCGAAAGGTTTTCGACAAGTTCAAGGAGTTGACTACGATGAGACTTTCTCACCCGTAGCGATGCTTAAGTCCGTCTGAATCATGTTAGCTATTGCTGCATTTCATGATTATGAAATTTGGCAAATGGATGTTAAAAATGCATTCTTGAATGGATTTCTGGAAGAAGAGTTCTATATGATGCAGCCAGAAGGTTTTGTTGATCCAAAAGGTGCTAACAAAGTGTGCAAGCTCCAGCGTTCCATTTATGGACTGGTGCAAGCATCTCGGAGTTGGAATAAACGCTTTGATAGTGTGATCAAAGCATATGGTTTTATACAGACTTTTGGAGAAGCCTGTATTTACAAGAAAGTGAGTGGGAGCTCTGTAGCATTTCTAATATTATATGTAGATGACATATTATTAATTGGAAATGACATAGAATTTCTGGATAGCATAAAGGGATACTTCAATAAAAGTTTTTCAATGAAAGACCTCGGTGAAGCTGCTTACATATTGGGCATAAATATCTATAGAGATAGATCAAGACACTTAATAGGACTTTCACAAAGCACATACCTTGACAAAATTTTGAAAAAGTTCAAAATGGATCAGGCAAAGAAAGGGTTCTTGCCCGTGCTACAAGGTGTGAAGTTGAGTCAAACTCAATGCCCGACCACAACAGAAGATAGAGAGAAAATGAAAGATGTTCCCTATGCTTCAGCCATAGGCTCTATCATGTATACAATGTTGTGTACCAGACCTGACGTATGCTTAGCAATAAGCTTGGCAGGAAGGTACCAAAGTAATCCAGAGTGGATCATCGGACAGCGGTCAAGAACATCCTGAAATACCTGAAAAGGACTAAGGATATGTTTCTCGTATATGGAGGTGACAAAGAGCTAGTCGTAAATGGTTACGTCGATGCACGCTTTGACACTGATCCGGACGATTCTAAATCGCAAAACGGATACGTGTTTTTATTAAACGGTGGAGCTGTAAGTTGGTGCAGTTCTAAACAAAGCGTCGTGGCGGGATCTACATGTGAAGCGGAGTACATAGTTGCTTCCGAAGCAGCAAAAGAAGGATTCTGGATGAAGGAGTTCATTTCCGATCTAGGTGTCATACCTAGTGCATCGGGACCAATGAAGATCTTCTGTGACAATACTGGTGCAATTGCCTTGGCAAAGGAATCCAGATTTCACAAGAGGACCAAGCACATCAAGAGACGCTTCAATTCCATTCGGGACCAAGTCCAAGTGGGAGACATAGAGATTTGCAAGATACATATGGATCTGAATGTTGCAACCGTTGACTAAGCCTCTCTCACGAGCAAAACATGATCAACACCAAGACTCCATGGGTGTTAGAATCATTACTATGTAATCTAGATTATTGACTCTAGTGCAAGTGGGAGACTGAAGGAAATATGCCCTAGAGGCAATAATAAAGTTATTATTTATTTCCTTATATCATGATAAATGTTTATTATTCATGCTAGAATTGTATTAACCGGAAGCATGATACATGTGTGAATACATAGACAAACATATAGTCACTAGTATGCCTCTACTTGACTAGCTCATTAATCAAAGATGGTTATGTTTCCTAACCATAGACATGTGTTGTCATTTGATTAATGGGATCACATCATTAGGAGAATGATGTGATTGACATGACCCATTCCATTAGCCTAGCACTTGATCGTTTAGTATATTGCTATTGCTTTCTTCATGACTTATACATGTTCCTGTAACTATGAGAATTATGCAACTCCCGTTTACCGGAGGAACACTTTGGGTACTACCAAACGTCACAACGTAAATGGGTGATTATAAAGGAGTACTACAGGTGTCTCCAGAGGTACATGTTGAGTTGGAGTATTTCGAGATTAGGTTTTGTCACTCCGATTGTCGGAGAGGTATCTTTGGGCCCTCTCGGTAATGCACATCATTATAAGCCTTGCAAGCAATGTGACCAAATGAGTTGGTTACGGGATGATGCATTCCGGAACGAGTAAAGAGACTTGCCAGTAATGAGATTCAACTAGGTATTGGATACCGACGATCAAATCTCGGGCAAGTAACATATCAATGACAAAGGGAACAACGTATGTTGTTATGCGGTTTGACCGATAAAGATCTTCGTAGAATATGTAGGAACCAATATGGGCGTCCAGGTTCCGCTATTGGTTATTGACCGAGAATAGTTCTAGGTCATGTCTACATAGTTCTCGAACCCGTAGGGTCCGCACGTTTAGCGTTGCGATGACAGTTTTATTATGAGTTTATAAGTTTTGATGTACCAAAGTTTGTTCGGAGTCCCGGATGTGATCACGGACATGACGAGGAGTCTCGAAATGGTCGAGACATAAAGATCAATATATTGGAAGCCTATATTTGGACATCGGAATCATTCCGGGTGAAATCGCCATTTTACCGGAGTACCGGGAGGTTACCGGAACCCCCCGGGGGTTATTGGGCCTACATGAGCCTCGAGGGAGAAGAGGGAAGGAGGCGGGAGGGGGCCGCGCGCCCCTCCCCTTCCTAGTCTAAATAGGACAAGGGAAAGGGGGCGGCGCCCCCCCTTTCCTTCCCCTCTTCCTCCTCTTTCCCCCCTTCTCCTATTCCAACTAGGAAAGAAGGGAGTCCTACTCCCGGTGGGAGTAGGACTCCCCCCTTGGCGCGCCCTCCTTGGCCGGCCGCCTCCTCCCCCCTGGCTCCTTTATATACGGGGGCGGGGGGCACCCCATAGACACACAAGTTGATCTACGGATCGTTCCTTAGCCGTGTGCGGTGCCCCCTCCACCATATTGCACCTCGGTCATATCGTTGCAGAGTTTAGGCGAAGCCCTGCGCCGGTAGAACATCATCATCGTCACCACGCTGTCGTGATGACGGAACTCATCTCCGGAGCTTTGCTGGATCAGAGCCCGGAGATCGTCATCGAGCTGAACGTGTGCTGAACTCGGAGGTGCCGTATGTTCGGTGCTTGGATCGGTCGGATCGTGAAGACGTACGACTACATCAACCGCGTTGTGTGCTAACGCTTCCGCTTACGGTCTACGAGGGTACGTGGACAACACTCTCCCCTCTCGTTGCTATGCCATCACCATGATCTTGCGTGTGCGTAGGAATTTTTTTGAAATTACTACGTTACCCATCAGATGTTGATGGAGATTGACCCCCTCCCGATGAGAGGATCGTTGGTGATGATGTTGGTGATGATTTCCCCCTCCCGGAGGGAAGTGTCCTTGGCAAAACAGCTCTGTCGGAGCCCTAGATTGGTTCCGCCAAGGTTCCGCCTCGTGGAGGTGGAGTTTCATCCCGTAAGCTTGCCCACAATTTTTTCCTGGGTAAAAGCTCTAATATAGCAGAAGATGGACACCGGGGGCCCACCAGGGAGTCGAGGAGACAGGGGGCGCGCCAGTAGGGGGGCTCCCCCCACTCTCCTGGCTAACATGTGGGCCCCCTGGTGTATTTCTTTTGCCCAATAATTCTTATTAATTCCAAAAAGATGTTTCGTGGAGTTTCAGGATTTATGGAGCAGTGTAGAATAGGTTTCCAATGTTTGCTCCTTTTCGGCCAAATTCCAGTGCAAGCATTCCCCTCTTCATGGTAAACCTTGTAAAATAAGAGAGAATAGCCATAAGTATTGAGATATAATGTGTAATAACAGCCCATAATGCAATAAATATTGATATAAAAGCATGATGCAAAATGGACGTATCAAACCCCGCGGTGCGTTTACGTGTTGGTCATCAACACTCATAGTTTTGGCTGATTCTGGCCCGTTTCATGGACTATTACTCACTGTTTTGGGGTCCTGGAGTGATTTCCACGATTAACGAACCCTTGGGTGCGTTTACGTGTCGGTCATCAACACTCGCGGTTTTTGTCTATTCTGAGCCGTTTCATTGACTATTACTCACCGTTCTGGGGTCCCGATGAGAATCCAATAGTTATTAAACCCCAAGGTGCGCATATGTGACGGTCATCAACAGTCACATATTTGGCCGATTCTGGCCAGTTTCGTGGACTATTACTCACTGTTTTGGGGTCCCGTAGTGATTTCTACAATCAACAAACACGGGGCGCGTTTACGTGTTGGTCATGAACACTAACATTTTTGGATGATTTTCGCCCGTTTTATGAACTATTACTCACCGTTTTGGGTCCCCAAAGCAATTTCCATAGTTGTGAAACCCCAAGGTGGGCTTACGTGTTGGTCATCAACACTCACAGTTATGGCTGATTCTGGCCCGTTTTATGAACTATTACTCATTTTTTTGGGGTCCCGGAGTGATTTCCATGATTAACGAACCCCATTGTGTGTTTACGTGTCGGTTATCAACACTCGCAGTTTTGGCCGATTCTGACCCGTTTCATGGACTATTACTCACCGTTTTGGGGTCCCAAAGTGATTTCCATGGTTGTCGAGCCCCAAGGTGCGCTTATGTGTCTGTCATCAACACTCATAGTTTTGGCTAATTCTGGCCGGTTTCATGGACTATTACTCACAGTTTCGGGGTCCCAGCGTGATTTCCATGATTAAAGAACCCTGGTGTGCGTTTACGTGTTGGTCTTCAATACTCACAGTTTTGGCCGATTCTGACCCGTTTCATGGACTATTACTCACCGTTTTGGGGACCCAAAGCGATTTCCATGGTTGTCGAACCCCAAGTTGTGCTTATGTGTTGGCCGTCAAGACTCACAGTTTTGGCCGATTCTAGCCCGTTTCGTGTATTATTACTCGCTGCTTTTGGGTCCCGGAGTGATTTCCATGATTAACAAACCATAGGGTGCGTTTACGCGTCAGTCATCAACACTCACAGTTTTGGCCGATTCAGGCCCGTTTCGTGGACTATTACCCATCATTGTAGGGTCCCAAAGCAATCTCCATGGCTGTCGAACCCCAAGGTGCGCTTACGTGTCGGTCATCAACACTCATAGTTTTGGCTAATTCTGGCCCCTTTCGTGGACTATTACTCACTGTTTTGGGGTCCCGGAGTGATTTCCACGATTAAGAAACCCTGGGGTGCGTTTACGTGTCGGTCATCAACACTCACGGTTTTTGTCGATTCAGACCAATTTCATGGACTATTACTCACCGTTTTGGGGCCCCGAAGATATTTCCATAGTTTTTAAACCCCAAGGTGTGCATACGTGACGGTCATCAACATTCATATATTTGGCTGATTCTGGCCCGTTTCGTGGACTATTACTCATTGTTTTGGGGTCTCGAAGTGATTTCCACAATCAACGAACACGGGGTGCGTTTAAGTGTCGGTCATGAACACTCACAGTTTTGGACGACTTTGGCCCGTTTCGTGGACTATTACTCACAGTTTTGGGGTCCCGAAGCGATTTCCATAGTTGTGAAACCCCAAGGTGCGCTTACGTGTTGGTCATCAACACTCGGAGTTATGGCCGATTCTGGCCCGTTTTATGAACCATTACTCACTGTTTTGGGGTCCCAGAGTGATTTCAATGATTAACGAACCCCGTTTTGCGTTTATGTGTCGGTCATCAACACTCACTGTTTTGGCCGATTCTGACCCATTTCGTGGACTATTACTCACCGTTTCGGGGTCCCAAAGTGATTTCCATGGTTGCCAAACCCCAAGGTGCGCTTACCTGTCGGTCATCAACACTCACAGTTTTGGTCGATTCTGGCCGGTTTCGTGGACTATTACTCATAGTTTTGGGGTCCCGGATTGATTTCCATGAATAAGGAAACCCGGTGTGCGTTTACGTGTCGGTCATCAACACTCATAGTTTTGGCCGATCCGACCCGTTTCGTGGACTATTACTCACCGTTTTGGGGTCCCAAAGCAATTTCCATGGTTGTCGGACCCCAAGTTGTGCTTATGTGTTGGTCGTCAAGACTCGCAGTTCGGGACGACTTTGGCCCATTTCGTGGACTATTACCCACCGTTTTGGGGCCCCGAAGCAGTTTCCATAGTTGTGAAACCCCAAGGTGCGCTTACGTTTCGGTCATCAACACTAACAGTTTTGGCCCATTCTGGCCCGTTTCATAGACTATTACTCACCGTTTTCTGGTCCCGACGCGATTTCCATAGTTGTTGAACCCAAGGTGTGCTTACGTGTCGGTCATTGCTACGTCTTGAGCTTGTGTTGGTTTTCCTTGAAGAGGAAAGGGTGATGCAGCAATAGTAGCGTAAGTATTTCCCTCAGTTTTTGAGAACCAAGGTATCAATCCAGTAGGAGGCTCCTCAAAAGTCCCACACACCTACACAAACAAACAAAGAACTCGCAACCAACGCAATAAAGGGGTTGTCAATCCCTTCACGGCCACTTGCGAAAGTGAGATCTGATAGATATAGTATGATAAGATAAATTTATTTCTCCATGAGGATGGCTCCCACCTCTCCCACCCCTCTCCCACCTCTACCAATGGCGACCTCTAATCTAGATCCATGGAGGGATTACTACACTGGGATTTCTCCCCAGGTCGGGCGGTGGAGGCACAGGTGCGTGACAGGTTTGGATCCACAGTCCATTTCTCTTCCCATGCAACGGCCAAGGAGTTCTTTTTGGTTGTGGCTTTCTCCTTTGCCTCATTCCCACTCTCTGAAGAATCAGTTGGACTTGCTCTTCAATGTTGCATTGGTGGATCATCTGTTGGTTTTCGGGTAAAGCATTTGTCTGGCAGGCATTATCGCTTTTCGGTGGCATCTAATAAAATGGGGCATTTCATATATGGGCTTAAGGACCGCATTTGGCCTGATTTTATCTGCCATTTTAATCTTTATCGCCACAACTCTTGGAACCACTCTCTTGTGAATTCTTCTTGGCATTCGGACAAAGAGCTCAATGAGATATCCCTATGTTCCCCTATGGCCATTAAATCAAATTTGAGATTCTTACGTGCTAATCGTTCTGAGGATAATAACACGCTTTTGGAGCTAAAAAAGTTTGGTTTCTCTTCCCTCTGCGAACCATCACGGCCTAATCCTGGTGATGATCCAGGGAGTTCTTTGGTTCATCATGATCATGAAGACTCCCAAACTCGGCCAAAGATTATTTTTGGCTCTTTTGCATCAAACGCAATCAGTGGGCCAATCAGGGATTCAGTGGCAACAACGGACATTCGTTTTGGTAAATTTAAATCTGTCATTATTACTAAGGATGCATGCATGGAATCTACTTTTATTGGTAATCAATATCGTAATGAATGCTGGAATTCCATCCCGGGTTTTATTCTATTGCACATTTTGGATTATAGGCAGGCTGGATATTCTGATTTGGATATTGCACAGGCCTGGGATATTGCTTCGGTCCCACCATCGACCTTCATTTATAATAAAATGAATATCTGTTGCATCTGCAAATCCATGGGCCACTTGGGCCGGGTCAGCTCTAATTCGGTCGGCCAATCTGTTCAGGCACCTTCGGTACATTCGGACTTGGGGCCCATGTATCCTGTTGGACCTTCTTGTGTTATTTGCTGCTCGAACCAACATTTAACTGCTTTGTGCCCTTCTAAAATATTTTGCTCTGGTTGTAATTTATTGGGACACTTTAAATCTGAATGTGGCAATCTGGATTGCACCTACCTCTGGTGGCAACCGAAAAATCGGGATAAAACAGACTTGCTGAGATATGATTATATCAGAAACCTTAGCCCGGAAAAGATTCCCAAAAAATCCATTACGACTGCTTGTTTTCCTTCTTCTGACCGGCTCATTATTTCTGATACAACCCAAGGCCCTGTCAAATCGTTGGTCAGTAAGAACAAAATCCCCACTTGCCTTACTATGATGCATCGTGGACCGAGGTACCGCAAACAGCAAGAAAAGAAATCAAAACAAATCCTTAATTGCACTGCCTACGGCTCGGTTGGACACCTGGAGCAATTCTGTTGGCAGAGGAGGGGGGCGCCGAGACTAGTTTGGCAGCCCAAGACTCTTGTCGTTCCACATTCCTCATCCTCTGCTCCCCCCAGCTCCAGATCTCCTCCACCCGCATCAATGGCGAACTATCCAGTCAATGTTGTCCCCTACCTCCCCACGGGGATGACGATCGAGCTTGGGCCGCAAGATCGTGTTGTTCGTGGTGACATGGCGGTGCACCCCACTGCTCCTCTCAACCATGATTTTCTCGCTATTGCGGAGGTCAATCGCCATGTTCCTTTCCATCAGAAGGCTGCCCTCCGGGAGGTAATCACTGGACTGTTGCATGAATCCCACTTTTTCCCTTCTGAGGTTGATGATCATCCGCTGGGCATTGCTATTTATGGTTTTGCAAACCCATTGGTTCGGGATACTGTAGTGGGAACTACCTTTGAGATTGATGCTGAAGTTGAGGGTGATATAAACACCATTGTCTCATTTGTGCCGCACGATGAAGCTTTGAACATGAGACTCACATCTTATGGTCCCTCTGTTTGGATTCTTTATGTGGGATTTCCCTATGACTACCAGACATACCACTACCTGCACAGATCCGTTGATAGCTTTGGTAGTTTGATTCATTGGCATAACCCCAGAGGCGATAGGAAGTTTGTTCTGATTAGAGTCAAGGTAATCAATCTTCGTCTGGTTCCAAAAAGTATTGTGGTTCGTCAGCTGGGAGGGGACAGACGCAGCTGGACTGTCTGTGTTACAATGCTGCGAAGCAGCGACTGGAATGCCCATCTGCCTGAGGTGCCACCCGCCGGAGAAGATCCGCCACCCGAGAATGGAGTTCCTCATCCTCTCTATGGCGATGAACTCACAGCTGAACAGCTCTATCAACTACAGCTTAATAAATAGATTGCATAACAAGGAGCAGCCAACAATGCTGCAGCCCCGAATGAGGAAGTGAATGTGCAGAATGTTGAGGTGGAGTTTCAGCCTGCCTGGGGTGAATGGCCAGCACCTACACCACAAGCTCCGCCTGCTTTATACAACTTCCAAGAGTGGTTGGCACAGGAAGGACTTCAGGTTCAGGATGGTATCCACCCTACAGACAACATGATGGACAGCCCAATTGCTGCTTGGAATGATTCCATCTCTCCACACAGCAGCTCTGAATCCAGTGTGGGGTCTGAGGATTTGGTTCTTGTTCCCGTTTCCATCATGCACGCTCTACAGAGGAACAGCTCCCTTGTTTTCAGTTCTGCTGCTTCTCAAGACCTCATGGCTCCTCAAGCTTTCTTCAGCACATCCGCTGGCTCTGAAACTCACTCGCAAAATTTGCAGTTTAACATCCAGGTTTCAAATGCTGGTATCAATATCCAGTTCTCTGCTGACAATGACTTGATCAACTCAATGCTGCTGAATGAACCTTTGTCATATGTTCATGTGACAAACTTCTTGTCAAGCAGTATCATGCCCACTTTGGCCACTTTTGGACCTTGGGCGCAGGGCTATGCTATAAGGCCGGCTAGTTTGGATATCCAGTTTGTGATAACTACAACTGAAAGTGGACAGATTGATGCCTCTGCTACTATCTCATGCTTTGATACATCAGGTTCTTACAGCTCTTCCACCCAGGTTTGGCTCCTTGATAATGCTGCGGCCTCCAATGCTCAGAACAGTAATGTGATTATACATGAAATCCCTGAGACTCAATCTTCTGATGACATATCTACTGACTCGCTGGTTCTCTCTGATGGTGTGGATCGCTCTGACTCTGCCATAGTTGGCGAGGGTTCCTCGGTTGGAGCGACTAGGAACAGATGTAACAAATCTAAAGCCCCCATCTCTGTTTCACAAGTTCGACGCAGTAGCCGATCCAACAAGTACGATGGATTTAAGGTGCCTCTTATCACCGACAGCAAGGCCAGGATTTCAAAAGTTAAACCTCGGATCACCCCCAACATGCCTTCTGTAGTGGTTCTCTCTGAACTGACTAAGGATCAGGGCGCGGATGTGCCACCACCACTATCAATCTCGGAGATTCAGGCGATTGGCTCTAACCAGTGTGCAATCCCTCCTGAAGAGCTTACTGAAGAACTGCTCCTGGATGAGCAGGCGGGTGGTCCCTCCAATGCTTAAGTTTTACTGCTTTTATTATTAGTTTGTAATGGCACTTATTTCAAATTGGAACGTCCTCTGTTGGAACGTCCGGGGCCTAAATTCCGATCCTAAGCTTTTGGCACTTTCGAACGCTATTTCGTCTAGTGGCTGTGCTGTGATTTGCTTGCAAGAAACCAAAAAACCCTCCTTTGATAATATGTTTCTTAAATCTTGTTGTCCTAGAAGATTCGATAAATTTGCTTTCATACCCTCTCGAGGGGCCTCTGGAGGTATTGTGACCATATGGAACAGCGCCCTCTTTACTGGTACTGTAATGATTGAAGAAGAATTTGCACTGGTGATCAAATTCAAATCTACTCAGTCGGCCCAAGAATGGACTCTGGTGAATATCTATGGGCCTTGTCAAGGTGATTTACGTGTGGATTACACAAACTGGCTTTTAAATCTAAATATACCCACTACTGAAGATTGGTTACTCATTGGTGATTTCAATTATATTTGAAGCCCTTCAAATCGTAATAAACCAGGAGGTAACATTAATGACATGATCACGTTCAATGACTTTATTAGGTCTCAAAACCTTATTGAACTCCCAATAAAAGGTAGGGCATATACATGGAGTAATATGCAGGATGAGCCGCTGCTAGAACAACTTGATTGGTTTCTCACCTCTAATAACTGGACTCTTTCATACCCAAATACCATGGTCAAACCCCTAGGAAAACCTGTTTCCGACCACATTCCGTGTGTCATCACCATTGAAACATCTATACCAAAAAGTAACCTGTTCCGGTTTGAATCTTACTGGGTGCAACACCCTGGCTTTATGGACTTGGTCTCTGAGGTTTGGACACGGCCAATTAACTCTACTAATGCGGCCACAATTCTCTGCCGGAAATTCAAAATGCTAAGATATGAACTCAAGCACTGGAGTAAACATATTTCGAAGCTTACTACTGCCATACAGAATTCAAACTCCACCTTGGCAGATCTTGATGCTAGAGAAAACAGAAGACCCTTAACTATTCCAGAAAGTAATTTTAGAAAAATCCTGAAGAAACATATCTTACGGTTACTAAATTACCAGAAACAATATTGGAAGAAGCGTTGTACTATTCGCTGGGTTAAATTTGGGGATGAAGACCCAAAATTCCTTAAAGCACTTGCATCCGAGAGATATAGAAGGAATGCAATCACCTCCCTTCGGATTGATAATGGTACAACTGTGGAAGACCATGCAGGAAAGGAAGCACTCATTTATCATACATACAAAGATAGACTTGGGTCTTCTGGTAATTACCAAATGAAATTCGATCTTTCCACTATCATCAAAAAGAGAGAAGATTTGGACCAACTCACAGCACCCTTTTCAAGACAAGAAATTGATGATGTCATAAAAGAAATGCCAGCTGATAGAGCGCCTGGACCAGACGGTTTCACGTGACATTTCATTAAATCCTGCTGGCACATAATCAAGGAAGACTTTTATAGGTTGTGTGCTCAGTTTCATGAAGAGAATCTCAATTTGGAAAGCATCAATGAAGGCTTCATCACTCTCATACCTAAGGTTTCCTCACCTGAAACAGTAAATGACTTTCGGCCCATCACTCTGTTAAATTGTTGTCTCAAAGTGATCACTAAGCTTCTTGCCAACCGCCTACAAAAGCTCATTCTAAAAATAGTTCATCGTAATCAATATGGTTTCATTAAGCGAAGAACTATACAAGACTGTCTTGCTTGGGCCTTCGAGTATATACATCAGTGTCAAACATCCAAGAAAGAAATAGTACTTCTCAAGCTTGACTTCGCTAAAGCCTTTGATACAATTCAACACGGGGCTATGCTTCAAATTATGAAACATATGGGATTCAATGACAAATGGTTATCTTGGATCAAAAATATATTCTCCACTGGGAAATCCTCCGTTCTCCTTAATGGTGTTCCTGGCAGACAGTTTATTTGCAGAAGTGGTGTCCGGCAAGGAGACCCTCTGTCCCCGCTTCTCTTTGTCATTGCAGCCGACCTGCTTCAGGCTGCCATTAATGATGCGTTCCGACAGGGGAAGATCAGCCTGCCCTTTGATAGGCAGGGTATGCGTGATTACCCGGTTATCCAATATGCTGACGACACAATAATTATCATGCCAGCATGCCCCGGTCAAGCACGCACTATGAAAGGGATCCTCAATGATTTTGCCATCTCAATTGGACTCAGCATAAACTTTCGTAAATCAACACTTATACCAATAAACTGTGAAGTTGATCTTACAAATGAGCTTGCTGGTATATTTGAATGTAAGATTGGAAATATGCCTTTCACTTACCTTGGTCTCCCCCTTGGCACTAATAAACCATCCATCCAAGATCTAATGCCATTGGTGTGCTCTGTTGAAAGAAGACTGACTTCTACTCTGGCGATGATGTTGTATGGTGCAAAACTATCACTGGTAAACACAGTCATCACCTCACTTATCATCTTCGCCTTATGCACGTTGAGGTTTCCCCCCAAAATTCTGGAACTACTTGATAAGATCCGTCGGAAATGCCTCTGGACCAAAAAAACTGAACAAGGGGAGAAATGCAACTCCCTGGTTGCTTGGGATAGGATTTGTCGCCCCAAAGATAGTGGTGGACTTGGGATTATTAACTTAAAGATCCAAAGTGATGCCCTCCTTCTCAAATACTTGCACAAATTCTACAACCGTCATGACCTTCCTTGGGTTGACCTAATCTGGTCTACTTACTACTTTGACAAGATACCACACGCCTCCGACCCTTGTGGTTCTTTCTGGTGGCGAGATGTTCTCAAATTAACCCCAATCTATCGCGGTATATCGACAGTGGAGGTTTTTCGTGGTGACAAAGTGCTCATGTGGAAGGACCTATGGCTTGAAGATGTATTATCTGACTCACACCCGAGGGCTTTCTCCTTTGCTCGCAATGAAGATATATATGTGCAACAGTTTCTCACAATCACCTCCCTCGATGAGGCGTTCCACCTCCCTTTATCCATGCAAGCGCATGATGAGGTCAGGCATATTCAACAACTTGTTGCCCACGTCATCTTGGGCAATGGTCATAACATAAAGGATGTTTGGTCCTATACTTGGGGGACGTCCGAATATACTGCTAGAAGATTTTACAAGTTCTGCTTTAGAGATGTCAAAGCTCATAAAATGTACAAATGGTTGTGGAAATCCAAAGTTACAGCCAAGATCAAGGTATTTGGCTGGCTCCTCCTATCCGATCGACTCAATACTAGAGACATGCTCAAGCGAAGGCATTATAATATTGGAGATGATTTAAGCTGCCTCCTTTGTGGTCATTCCCATGAACACGTTGATCACATGATCCTCAACTGCCCATTTAGTAAACAATGCTGGTCTAAACTGGGGATGAATCCAGACCATCATACCACGCGTCGACCATGGTTGGAAGCGGCTAGGACAAACTGGAATCAACCTATGTTTATGGAGACATTCCTTCAGGCATCTTGGAGTATTTGGAAGGAGAGGAATGACAAATTATTCAGACAAATTAACCCCTCCTACAACTCTTGGCTACAAAGATTTAAAACAGACATTGGTCTTCTTCAATATAGGGTCAAAGAGAACATGAAAGACTTCATTTTCCTTTTATTAGACTCCCTTCCTTCTGATTAGTCTGCTTCTGATAGTCCTCCCACCCCCTTGCCACAAAAGTGGCTAGGGTTGCCCCTTGTAAACACCTTGTACAATGTAATGTAAATGTTTGAAAGGTAATATATATATAACAGTGGGAGCCTCTCCCACTGTCACAAGTTTCAAAAAAAAGATAAATATATTTTTGGTATTTTATAATATAGATGCAAAAAGTAAAGATGCAAATAAAAGTAGATTGAAAGCTTATATGATAAACAATAGACCCGGGGGCCATAGGTTTCTCTAGAGGCTTCTCTCAAGATAGCATAAGTATTACGCTGGGTGAATAAATTACTGTCTAGCAATTGATAGAAAAGCGAATAATTATGAGATTATCTAGGCATGATCATGTATATAGGCATCACGTCCGCAACAAGTAGACCGACTCCTGCCTTCATCTACTACTATTACTCCACACATCGACCGACTCCTGCCTGCATCTAGAGTATTAAGTTCATAAAGAACAGAGTAACGCATTAAGCAAGATGACATGATGTAGAGGGATAAACTCAAGCAATATGATATAAACCCCATCTTTTTATCCTCGATGGCAACAATACAATATGTGCCTTGCTGCCCCTGCTGTCACTAGGAAAGGACACCGCAAGATTGAACCCAAACCTAAGCACTTCTCCCATGGAAAGAAAGATAAATCTACTAGGACAAACCAAAATAATAATTCGAAGACACTTGCAAAGATAAATCAATCATACATAAAAGAATTCAGAGGATATTCAAATACTTCTCATAGATAAACTTGATCATAAACCCACAATTCATCGGATCTCGACAAACACACCGCAAAAAGAGTTTACATCGAATAGATCTCCACAAGAGAGGTGGAGAACATTGTATTGAGATCCAAAAAGAGAGAAGAAGCCATATAGCTAACAACTATGGACCCGAAGGTCTGTGGTAAACTACTCACAACTCATCGGAAGGGCTATGGTGTTGATGTAGATGCCCTCCATGGTCGATTCCCCCTCCGGCGGAGCGCTGGCGAGGGATCCAAGATGGGATCTCGCGGATACAGAAGGTTATGGCGGTGTAAATTTTGTTTCATTGGATCCCTAGATGTTTTCTGGGTACGTAGGTATATAGGAGGAAGGAGTACGTCGGTGGCCGCCTGTGGGGCCCAGGAGACAGGGGGCGTGCCGAGAGGGGGTGGGCGTGCCCTCCTGTCTCCTGGCCACCTCACAAGCTTCTTGACTTGCACTCCAAGTTCTCCAGATCACGTTCATTCCAAAAATCACGCTCCCGAAGGTTTCATTCCGTTTGTACTCCGTTTGATATTCCTTTTCTTCGAAATACTAAAATAGGCAAAAAAAACAGCAATACGGGCTGGGCCTCCGGTTAGTAGGTTAGTCCCAAAATTGATATAAATGTGTAAAATAAAGCCCATAAACATCCAAAAGGGGTAATATAATAGCATGGAACAATCAAAAATTATAGATACATTGGAGACATATCAAGAATCGCCAAGCTTAATTCCTGCTCGTCCTCGAGTAGGTAAATGATAAAAACAGAATTTTTGATGTGGAATGCTACCTAGCATAATTCTCAATGTAATTTTCTTTATTGTGGCATGAATGTTCAGATCCAAATAATTCAAGATAAATTCTTATAAAACATAAAAGTAATAATACTTCGAAGCATACTAACAAATAATCATGTCCTATCAAAATAGCATAGCCGAAGAAAGCTTATCCCTACAAAATCATATAGTTAGGCCATGCTTCATTTTCATTACACAAAATACTCCCATCATGCACAACCCCGGTTTCAGCCAAGCAATTGGTTCATAGTTTTTAACGCGCTTAAGCTTTTTCAAATCTTACGCAATACATGAGTGCAAGCCATGGACATAGCACGATGGTGGTATAAGGTGGTGGTTGTGAGGACAAAAAGAGGGAGAAGATAGTCTCACATCAACTAGGCGTATCAACGAGCTATGGAGATGCCCATCAATAGATATCAATGTGAGTGAGTAGGGATTGCCATGCAACGGATGCACTAGAGCTATAAATATATGAAAGCTCAACAAAAGAAACTAAGTGGGTGTGCATCCAAATTGCATTCTCACGAAGACCTATGGCATTTTGAGGAAGCCCATCATTGGAATATACAAGCCAAGTTCTATAATGAAAAATTCCGACTAGTATATGAAAGTGACAACATAGGAGACTCTCTATCATGAAGATCATGGTGCTATTTTCAAGAACAAGTGTGGAAAAAGAGATAGTAGCATTGTCCCTTCTCTCTTTTTCTCTCATTTTTTTCTTTTTCTCTTTTTTCTTCTTCTTTTTTTTCTTTGGCCCCTTTTTTTATTTTTGGCCTTTCTCTCTTTTTTTCTTTTTTTTCTTTTTGTAAAGTCCGAAGTCTCATCCCGACTTGTGGGGGAATCATAGTCTTCATCATCCTTTCCTCACGGAAAAAATGCTCTAATAATGAAGATCATCACACTTTTATTGATTTACAACTCAAGAATTACAACTCAAAGCTAGAACAAGATATGACTCTATATGAATGCCTTCGGCGGTGTACTGGGATATGCAATGAATCAAGAGCGACATGTATGAAAATTATGAAGGTGGCTTTGCACAAATACGATGTCAACTACATGATCATCCAAAGAGCAATATGACAATGATGGAATGTGTCATAATAAACGGAACGGTGGAAAGTTGCATGGCAATATATATTGGAATGGATATGGAAATGCCATAATAGGTAGGTACGGTGGCTGTTTTCAGGAAGGTAAATAATGGGTGCAATACCGGCGAAAGTTGCGCGGTATAATAGAGGCTAGCAAACTGGAAGGATGAGTGTGCGTATATCCGTGGACTCACATTAGTCATAAAGAACTCATATACTGATTGCAAAAGTCTACTTTCCCTCGAAGCAAAGTACTACTACGCATGCTCGTAGGGGAAGGGTTGGTAGGAGTTAACCACCATGCGATCTCCACCTCCACTCATAAGGAACATAATCAAAAGAGCACCTCATGCAAAAAAATTGTCACACAACTTTTACCATACGTGCATGCTACGGGACTTACCAACATCAACACAAGTATTTCTCAATTTCTTAATTATCCACTAGCATGACTCTAACATTACTACCTTTATATCTCAAAACAATTATCAAGCATCAAATTGATCATAGCATCCAATTCACTTCCTATGATAGTTTTTATTATACACTAGTGCAGAACCGGGCAATAGTACCGGTTCGTAAGGCCCTTTAGTGCCGGTTACATAACCGGCACTAAGTTGTGGTCACTAAAGGCCCCCCTTTAGTACCGGTTCAGCACGAACCGGTGCTAAAGGGCAACCACGTGGCACGAGCCAGCTCCGGGGGCCTGGAGCCCTTTAGTACCGGTTGGTAAGACCAACCGGTACTATAAGGTTTGAGGGGTTTTTAGTTTTATGATTTCTTTTTCATTTAATTTTGTGTTTCCATTTTAATTCTTTTTCGTTTGCTGGTATTTTACGATACTACACATTGTACACGTTATGCATATATATATATATATATATAAATAGAATTTCTAGTAGAACCAATCATCGAGTTCAACATGATTGTCATGAGATATTATAAGCGTTCATATATAACACCACAAAAGCAAATCACTTAAGTTCAGAACGAAGAACACGGACATGAAAGGACAAGTACTAATTAAGAGCAGCATGAAGAACTAGCTGAATCACTCCTGCGAGCTACTCTCTCTCTGGTAAAATAGCATAGAACATGTATAGCTCTTCTGATTGATCATGGGCTGCGCTTCTCATTGCTGCCCCCTAGTACTTCTCTGCGATCATTAACAATTTTCCTCCAATCTTTCACTATTAAGCATTCATCGCTTCTAGAAATCCTGAATGCATTCATGTGCAATGCAGGATATCTTGGCCGTAAACTAACAATTGACATCTGACCTTTAGTCTCGATCCCCTGAGGCACAACTGTCATCGGGAGTCCCTGTTGAAGAACATCGTATAGTACTTAATTAATATACGTAGCAATGAAAGTTTAGCAAAAAAAATATGTATGCAAAATATGCACTGAGGACAAATAGTAAATATCTTACCATCATTCCTAAATAGATGTGACCGTAGTTCAATACCTTCCCTATTGGTCGCACATTTTGAGTACTAACATTTCTAAGTGCAGGAAGAAAATTTGTCTTGACAGTATGAAGATCCTCAAGCCATGAAACATAATGACTTATCTCCTAGCAGTTTAGTTCAGCTCCGGGACAGTAGTAGGTCCTATCTACCAAGCGCCGGACATGTTTGGTTGAATGGAGATAAGCTGTCAATAGAAATTAGTTGTCAGTTATTTTTGAAATAAGCAATATCAAAGACAAAAATATAGTTGAGAAGAACTCACATAATGGTAGAACTGGAGGCGTCTACACATCGACCCATATGTCTCTATTACCTTCAATATCATCTTTCGGACGAATATCAAAGGTGATAACCATACCAGGCTCAAATGCATAAGCCTTGCATAGTGCTTACCAAGTTTTGCATTTAAAATAGGTGTACGTGTGTGTATTGTATACTTTGACGTTGAAAGTATAACCATCTTGCTCAGTTTTCAGGTAAGCTCTCTTTACCTCCATAGTTTCCATATCTTTGAAACCTATCTTATCCAAGAAAAAAAATTCTTGCATGGCAGGGGATGCGCTAGTAGAATAGTGAAAATTAAAAATTATAAGTCAGGCAAATGAAGCATATATAAGTCATGCTTAATTACGAAAACAGACTTGTCGTTGTGACTTACTGTATCGAATTCGAAAGTCTCATCCAGCTTGATGCTGAATTGCCTACCATCAACAAGGAAATTTCATGCATGACCGG